>OZ010678.1:34495565-34705565 GCA_963932185.1 Troglohyphantes excavatus
TTGGGATAAACGATGCATTTTGATTGGCTGATGAGTAAATATCGCCAAATGTTGCCAAATGAATTATAAATATCGCCAAATGAATAAAAATGTTGCCAAATTTGCTAAAATAGGGTCCTATATTTAAAAACATCATCAAAATGGCAAAATTAGTTTCCAATAATAATAATAATGTCAATCGGTAATAATAGAGGAAAATTTTTAAAATTAATGTCAACATATAATTTGAAACTTACAACTAGATCTTCCCTTCTTAACATTTTTTTTAAAAATCACCTTGGCGACCAAAAATACTTTTCGACAATACTGTGATAAACGATGTATTTTGATTGGCGGATGAGTAAATGTTGCCAAAGGAATTATAAATATCGCCAAATGAATAAAAATATCGCCAAATGAATAAAAATATCGCCAAATGAGCTAAAATATGGTCCTATATTTAAATACATCATCAAAATGACGAAATTAGTGTCCAAATAATAATATTAATGTCAATTGGTGTAATTAGTGAAAAATGTTAAAATTAATATCAACATATAATAAAACAATAGCAAAACAGTGAAATTGTGGGAAAATAGTAAAAATAATATTTAACATATCAAATATAATAAATAATGAGACAATTTTATTGATTATTTTACGAATATTTTTTGAGGTTCCACCACCAACCAATGAGTTTTAAGAACATATCGTTTCATTTCAACTTGATTATCAATACATCAATACTTATATATAAGAATGGAGTGTCTGTCTGTGGAATAGAACAAAACCTCACATCTAGAGTTTTCTTTACGAATTAGAATACGCTGATTCTGAAAATCACATTAATTTTTTGTCTGTTTGTCCGGATTTAACTCAAAAACTACTGCACGGATTTTTATGAAACTTGCGCCATTTTAAAACTATATTCTCAGTTTAAAATCTGCACTTCGTTTCATGTGGGTATCAGCAACCGCTCAAAAGTTATAGAACTTTTTCCATTTTCCATTACATTACGTCTATGGGAAATTTACTTTGAACAAAAATATTTTTCGACAATGCTGGGATAAACAATGCATTTTGATTGGCTGATGAGTAAATATCGCCAAATGTTGCCAAATGAATTACAAATATCGCCAAATGAATAAAAATGTTGCCAAATGAGTTAAAATATGGTAATATATTTAAAAATATCATCAACATGGCGAAATTATTTTTCAAATAATATTATTAATGTCAATTGGTGAAATTAGTGGAATTTTTTTAAAATTAATGTCTACATATAAGAGGAAATTTACATCTAGATATTCCCTTCATAACATTATTTTTAAAAATTGGCTGAGGAGTAAATATCGCCAAATGTTGCTAAATGAATTATAAATATCGCCAAATGAATAAAAATATCGCCAAATGAGCTAAAATATGGTCCTATCTATACTTATATATAAGAATGGAGTGTCTGTCTGTGGAATCGAACAAAACCCCTCATTTTGAGTTTTCTTCACGAATTAGAATACACTGATTCAGAAAATCACATGACATTTTTTTTGTCTGCCTGGCTGCCTGTTTGTCCGGATTTAACTCAAAAACTACTGCACGGATTTTTATAAAACTTCCACCATTTGAACAATAGTTTCTCAGTTTAAAGTCTGCACTTTGTTTCATGTGGTATCTGCAACCGTTCAAAAGTAATAGAACTTTTTCCATTCCAAAACTCCGGTCGCCAATTGGCACCCAAAACACTTTGCCGTATACGATAAATTATTTCCAATTGGAAGAATATAATTTTTTTTGCTTTGATTGATGTGTTATTGCATTGTTAGTATTAAAAATAACGAATGTGAAGTTTAATAAGTGCATTTTTTGTTACTTGGGTTAATTTCTATAAAAAAATTTATACAACTTTTTAAATAATATAAGTTTTTAACTCCATTTGGCATTTACACAACATTGTCAAGGGTTTTATTTTCATTTTCTGCAAAATGCATTATTTTAATCGACATCATATTACAAGCTAATATTACGAAATACGTTATTAATTATTAATTTTTAGGGATTTTTATATTGCAAACTATATGTATTTAAAAAAAAAACATCAGTTTATACGCAATAGCATGTAAAGTCGTGAATATAAAAATTAAAAAATAATACGTAAAATATACCATAATTACTCAAGGTAATTGAATAAATTTACACAGGGTATAGAGCTATATTCAACTGAAAAAGTCGCTTAGTACTTCCCAAATTGACCACGAGCAACGCCGGGCCATATTGCTAGTTTATAATAAAGTAGCAAAGAATAACATTTGGAAAATTTAATATTATCAACAAGAGATTCGAAATTTCGTCATTGAAACATTCTCTAGACAATTTCTACAAACAGTAATATATCCATTCAACCATATCCTAAACTTTACACATTAAGCATGGCCAAAAAGAGGAGCATCCATATTTATGATTAACCCGCCACCTCAACCCACATTGAAAATCACTGATGATAATTCCCCATGTAGGGCGAAAGGGAAAATATATATCCCTACAAATAAATAAAAAGACCCAAGTCCAAAATCATTTCCAATGCCAGAATTCATATTTAGAAGGAAAGAGGTACAGAGGCATGTGTTCTAATTTCTGTGAAACTGCACCGGATGTTTTAAACATGAATTTATTTTCCCTTTTTCCCTTCTTTTGAATTTGTTATCCGGATACTTTTCCCCTTTCCTGTTATAAAGGCTTACTGGGGTGATTTGATGGGAGGTAAGGGATGTTTGAAAAGGGAAATCGGATTAAAATGTGTAAATGCGCGCATTTCAAATTCAATGGGTGTTCCGTATGACTTATTCTGGATTTATCTGTCGGTTTCTTGAATATTTAAAAGAGCACTGTTAAAAATAGGTAATCAAAAATAAGTAAAAAACTCTCATTTTTGAGTACAATATGTGCTTATCATGGCTCCGAATACATAAGTTTCATTTTTGACAAGTACATGTTCTCAAACATGAATACAGTTACTAAAAATGAATAAAAAGCGCTTGCCCACATAGGCTGCCTTCATAAATCACTAAATATCAACAATTAAAACCATGCCTTACCAGGAATCGAACAAAGATCTTCAGGCATTGCAGCCCAGTACCTTATCCGTTGTATTACTAGGGCGACGTCAAGAAGTGTGGAAACAGAAGAAATCTTAAAAATTGGTGCCAAAAGAATGGGAAAGTTAAAAAATTGAGTGTAATAACTCAGTTTCCATTTAAGTTATCGATATCAAACAAGGTGGAAAACCATCTTCTGAACACCTATTTTAAGTTTGTCAGGTCGCTTTGTTAAGACGGTTCGAACAGAAGCTGAGATTAGCAATATTAAATCACACACCTCATTTCTGACAAAGTACGATTAATTAAATTTGATTAAGTCATCGTCATTTATGATGCAATTGTACTCAAAGAAAATCGAGCAGGTTCAGGTACTCATTTTTAAGTACTTTTTTACAGTGCGTAGATGAATATCACTTACAGTGTAAATATGGTGGGAAGGGCTCAGAACATTGTGACTAAATTTGATTATGTCATCGTCATTTACGATGCAATTGTACTCAAAGAAAATCGAGCAGGTTCAGGTACTCATTTTTAAGTACTTTTTTACAGTGCGTAGATGAATATCACTTACTGTGTAAATATGGTGGGAAGGGCTCAGAACATTGTGACTAAATTTGATTATGTCATCGACATTTATGATGCAGTTGTACTCAAAGAAAATCAAGCAGGTTCAGGTACTCATTTTTAAGTACTTTTTTACAGTGCGTAGATGAATATCACTTACAGTGTAAATATGGTGGGAAGAGCTCAGAACATTGTGACTGCGTAAGTAGACATATGGAGCATTTGGCACTTGCATATAATTAATTATGGTCACAAATAGTTTGATGATGATCATTGTTTGGCGGTTTTATTTCACACAATATAAATTTTTTGATACGGTTGTTTGTTGCTACTAAATCTATTTAAATTATAAGCGAACACGTTTTTATGATAAATATTCCGCAATGTTAAAAAAGTACTTAAAATGAGTACCTGAATATACTCGTTTTTCTTTGAGTACAATTGCATTGTAAATGAGCGATGGCGTACTCAAATTTAAGCAACCGTATTTTCACGAAAATGAGAGTGGGATTTAAGATTGCTAATTTCAACCATCAAGCCATCTTAACAAAGCGACTTGACAAACTTAAAATAGTTGTTCAGAAGATGGTTTTCCACATTATTTAATGTCGATTGCTTAAATGGAAACTGGGTTATTACAACTCAAATATTTTACTTTCCATTCTTTTGGCACAACTTTTAAACAAGTCTTTTTATAACTTTTTCACGTCGCAGTACAGATTTCTGGTAGTACAGATAAGGAAATTTGCGGTGCTTTAAGATTTGGGTTCGATTCCCGATAAGCCTTGGTTGTAATTGTCGATATTTATTGAAAAAGTAAATATTACTTATTTTTGATTATGTCTTTTTAACACTGAATGCATCTAGTAAATTGTTATATTCCTTATTCTTGTTTTTTTTTCTCAATACTTTAATTTATACATGATTGAAAATTACAAAATGAAAACTTATCTTTCACTAATCACTTCAAATGAACATTTTGATTTCGAAAAGCTTCCATTTTTGTATCTACTTCGAAAATATTAATAGTAATCAGCTGAGATTTATTTTAATACATAAAAGATTTTAAAGATACAGAGTGTATGTATTATCCTTGAAAGTGCAATTATTTTAAATTAAAGAAAACAGCTTTAAAAGAATCCAGAACTTAAAAAAAAAAAACTATACATTGCAAAACAGTTTGTATCAAAAGAAATCCGATCATATAAGAATATTTAAAATTAATTACTACGTTTGCTGAATTAAACTGGAACGTGATTTAATCCTATTAAAATATTTTGATATTTCATAATTCCCCCTATGACTAAAAGATGAAGCTCAGTGAAAGAGATACCTTTATTAACTAAATAAAAAACATTTATTCGTTTCTTTAACTACATCAAAGCCACTGATCTCTAACTGTAACTTTTGGATAGGGCAAGACACTTTGTTGACTTGAAGCCGATATGGAGGCCGCCATGATGGGGCACACTTTTCTTGATACCGCAATATTTCGTATATTTTTCATGTTAAAATACGCCGACATATATTATTTTTGGGTAAGTTTTTTTTTATTTTCTTTTTAAACCCATTTTAAATGTAATCTGCTATTAAAATAGGAAGTCATTTGCAAGTCAAAGTAGAAGTAGTTAAAAAGCAAGAGCAAAAACTATCTGTTTGGCAATATAAATATTAATTCTATAAGAAGAAAATATAATATTTATATATATTTAATACTTCTACAATTCTTTGGTAATAAAAAACACCACTAAATCATTTTTAAAAAAATGTTGGGGCACCGTATGGCAGCTTTCAATTGGTTTCAACGCGCCCGTAGAGGAAACAAAGTTTGAGTCTTCCAGCAGTTACAGTTAGAGTTCAGTGATCAAAGCACATTCAATTAAGCTCTAGTAAAATATAAAATATTAAATTGATGTCATGGCGAATATCTTACTTTTAAACTTTGAGTATTTTGTTAATAAATTCAAGTACAACTCGGTATTTAAATCCATCTAAACTTTTTTTGGGCAGAAATTTGTGCAATGGGTATTGTTTTCTTAATTTGGTTGATTAAGTCAATGTCGCCCTAGGGTTTTGTAGCAATGGGTTTCGTAGCAATGCATACCATTTTTAAATTAATTAAAATACTCCCTTTGATTTTCCCCTTATTCTTTTAGTTCGAAGGTTTGATGCACAACTCACAAGCTATA
Organism: Troglohyphantes excavatus; assembly: GCA_963932185.1. Classification (NCBI taxonomy): domain Eukaryota; kingdom Metazoa; phylum Arthropoda; class Arachnida; order Araneae; family Linyphiidae; genus Troglohyphantes; species Troglohyphantes excavatus. The sequence continues at coordinate 34,501,393 of OZ010678.1, forward strand.
CCTTTACAATTAATTTTAAAAAAAAATAATATAAAATATTATGCCCATTGAAAATTAATTAATATTCGAAGCAGGAAAACAATTTTACGATCGCAAAAATCGTGTTGATGGCTGAAAGAGGTTCTGACGTCAATAAATTGCAAATAAATAATTTTTATCACTAAGCCCACATTATATACAGGAGTTCAAACTGGTTAAAATGGAATAAATAAATAAATAAATGAGTGAGTAAGCGAGTGAATGAATGAAAGAATGAATGAATGAATAGATAGGTAGATAGACAGACAGAGAGACAGACAAAAACAAACAAACAAATAAATAAATAAAAACAAATAAACAAAAACAAATAACTAAACAAAAATAAACGAAAATAAATAAATAGTCTATGGTTTGATGTCTTCTAAGAAATAAAACAAAATGAATGAATGAATGAATGAATAGAGAGATAGATAGATAGATAGACACACAAACACAAACAAACGAACAAAAACAAACACATAAATAAAAACAATAAACAAAAATAAATAAATAAACAAAAATAAATAAATAAACAAAAATAAATAAATAAACAAAAATAAATAAATAAACAAAAATAAATAAATAAACAAACAAAAATAAATAAATAAACAAAAATAAATAAATAGTCTATGGTTTGATGTCTTCTAAGAAATAAAACAAAATGAATGAATCAATGAATAAATAGAATGACAGACAAACACAAACAAACAAGTGAATAAACAAAAATAAATAAATAAACAAAAATAAATAAATAAACAAAAATAAATAAATAAACAAAAATAAATAAATAAACAAAAATAAATAAATAAAAAATAAATAAACAAAAATAAATAAATAAACAAAAATAAATAAATAAACAAAAATAAATAAATAAACAAAAATAAATAAATAAACAAAAATAAATAAACATAAATAAATAAATAAAAATAAATAAATAAACAAAAATAAATAAATAAACAAAAATAAATAAATAAACAAAAATAAATAAATAAACAAAAATAAATAAATAAACAAAAATAAATAAATAAAAAATAAATAAACAAAAATAAATAAATAAACAAAAATAAATAAACAAAAATAAATAAACATAAATAAATAAATAAACAAAAATAAATAAATAAACAAAAATAAATAAATAAACAAAAATAAATAAATAAACAAAAATAAATAATTTTTTTTTTTTAAATAGTCTATGGTTTGATGTCTTCCAAGAAATAAAACAAATAAGAAAAATATTGGAAACCAAGGCAGTATTCCCTAGCATTACGCACTCTTTCGCAATGTCTCACCTCGCATAAAATGTAATGGAGCATATACAGCTGCATTTACAAAATGTCCGCACGTTTCGGCACGGTTGCAGTCATGTGCCATTGAAACCGCGGCTGTAAAATGGAGATGCTTTTCTGAAGAAACTTCCGTGACGTTCCATACAAAAATCAAATTTGAATTTTTAGTCTTCGAATTTTATTCGTTACGAAATACTTTATTTCATAGTTGGACTTTTTTACTGTTCTTTCATGATATTTCAGTGTTTAACTTCGATGTTGACTTCTGTTTTTTTTTTGTAAATAGTTAAATAACTGGTGGAACAGTAGTTTTAGAATATTTAACTTTTTTATAGTAATACATCAATTATTAAACATCTCTTATTCTACTACAGTTAAAAGATTGTCACATTGACACAATAATAATAAAAAAGGGATTTGAGATTTTTAATTAAAAATATTGTAGAAATAATTTATTATGTATTTTTATATTTTAAAAAAAATCAAGAAAATTATGAAAAACAATTCAGAACGGAAAGTGTTAATAGTGATGAGGAAAGAGCAGTTGTATTTATCACGTATTTCTATACATGCTATCCACCTTTACCTTTGATTTGAACAAAGATATATTTAAATATCTCTGCAAGAAAATCACGTGCTACGTTAAAAGCCTGTTATTTTTATAAAATTTATTATTTTTATTAATGAAATAATAGTTTTAAATTAGTGGTAGTAATATTTATATTTTAAAAATCATTTTATAAATTTTTCTGAAGAGAAAAAAACGAAAAGGGAACATTTCCAGGGTGGCTTAGAACATGTAAATTATCATAGGGAATATTTTAAAAAGACACTTTTTGCGACTTGGCATCATACTACAAGAGTTCAACTAACAAAATACTAGACAAGTAGATAGTACGTTATTAAATGCAAAAGCACTCGTTGACTCATCACTAATTCTTTAAATCTTCCTACATCTAGGAAGATGATATTTGACAGAGTTGTTCCTTATACCTTAAAAAGGAAAATTAAGCTATTTATGTCGGGATTGAATGTTTTTAAGATGGTGAAAAACCCTTTATTCGACATAAGTTTTGGATACTTCCGATTGTCCTAGAATCCTGAAACACCGTAAATTATGGGAAATCATACAATCAAAGAAGAAATTCAAAAGTTCTAAAATTTTGCACGTAAAAAAACGGTTGCGATATTTTAAAGGAACGTTAGTTGTGGTCGCTATGAGTAGTCTTAGAATCGCGAAACTCGACATACCGATAGAGTTTGCCATACAAACAAAGAAAATATCTTAAAATATAGAAGTTTGCACGTGCAACTTTTAAATCGGTTGCTATTTTTTTTTTTACGGAAAGTTAGTTTTGGACCCTTCTGATTGTCCTAAAATTGTGATATTCTGTACACTTATAGGGTTTACCATACAAACAAAGGAAAATATTTGGAAATCAAAAGCTTTGCTCGCGGAACCTTTAAAGATCGGTTTGCAATCTTTTGTTATGGAACGTTAGTTTTAAATACTTCTGATTGTCCTAAACTCGTAACATTTCTCATACTGATAGAGTTTATCCTACATACAGAGGTAAACATCATGAAATTCTAGAATTTTATACGTGGAATCTTTAAAAATCGGTTGCGAATTTTATTAAGGGGGAACCAGTGGCGGCCCGTGGTCGAAAATGTTAGTGCAGCCGAAATAACGTAACATTTTGTAATCTTTTGTTATGGAACGTTAGTTTTAAATATTTCTGATTGTCCTAAACTCGTAGATAGAGTTTATACTACATACAGAGGTAAACACTCTGCAATTCTAGAATTTTATACGTGGAACCTTTAAAAATCCGCTAAAGAAAAGGACTACTAAGGACGACTTTTCTTACAATAAGAGCTGTTTGACGGACGGATCGTTAACAATTCTTTCTCAATACAGGTAGGTTCGCAGATGGGTAGGACACTTGTGGGGTTGAAAGACCATAAAATTCAGCTGAAAACGATCTGTAGAAACCGTTAGTCAAGCGGCACATATCCGTAACTATCTGTTCTGTAGCAAACATCATTCTTTAGACTTCACATGTTTTAAAAATTGTTCTCCATTCCCTTATTGTCCCAAGCCCCTCAACAGACCTATAAAATCTGACGCGCGTTTTCACAGCCCACACGTAAAGGTTTAAACAAAATCGTTATTAAAAAAATCTTTGAGCATGGATCCTTTGTAGCAGAGGAGTCATGACGCCACTCTCGTTAACATCATAGTGAAGCCAACATGTATGGCACAAGACACGTGGTTAAATACGTCATTCCATTCACAATTTTCCACAGTTACACATTTCCCAATTAACAAGCCAATCGCGAGTATTTTTTCATTCATAATTTTGAAGAGATGGCACGTGATATGGGCCTTCCGCTCTGAGAAATGGGCTTCACGATTATGACGTCATATTATCTCTACTACAGTCCATGCATGCTCTAAGAAAAAAATAAAATCATTATTAGATTTTATTCATATGTATATTACTATTTAGATTTTATTCTTTAAAAAGTAATAATGTATTAACAGTACGTTTGTCCACTATATTTTGATACATCGTTTACAATTTTTTATACATCGTAGTATAAAATAATATACCACCCAATGACATCATATTTCCATAAACGAATGGGTACAAAAACTTTCCTTATTGTTCGACAAATGACTCAAATCATTGCCCAACTCCTACTTTATTCTTCATTTAGGCTTACCTTTATTTATCTCATTTACATATAAAGAAAGAAATAAACATGTTTTTTACTTTATAAAATAACTATTTACAGAAAAAAATTGACTCGTTTAATTTTTATCTGGATTTTCACTTTAGCATTTCTTCGCTTTTGATTAAAGATTCACGTCTCATATTATAATAGTTATTGATTTTGTTCTATGCTCTTTTTTAATGATTTCGAATATTTTTGTTCTTTTCTCCTCTGTCTCTTAGAAGCGCAAATTGAATTTTAGATGCTACCGAAAAGCCAAAGAATGAAACGTTACGATATTTTTTTTTTTTTTTTAGAAATATGGAAATGCCAATTCTGTGAAAAAAGAAAGAATTTTATGGTCGCCGAGTAGAAGTTTTTTTGTTGTACCTTTTAACGAAGTCGTCCAGAATATCGAACAAATTATACCGGCGTGTTTACGGGACTGGTGCACGCTAAATATGATCGGGTTCCAATGTCCGAGTCCTTTGAACGCAATTTGAATGTTTTTGGTTTGGTTTGGTTTGGTTAATTAACGTTGCACCAGAGTTGCACAGTTTGCTATTGGCAACGGTTCGGTGCTTATCTCGAAGGAAAGACCCGGGACCGCGATTTGAATGACCACTATGTGTAGAACGTCCGAACGTGGTATTGAGTACGATGTGTTTGGTTCGGTGTTGAGTACAAGGCCAAATTACTAGCGCCGCAAATGTGACATCAAATTCATTCCTAAGATATTTTAAAGGAATGAAATATCCATTAAAACATCAACTCTCCTCACGGTTTATAAAATAATTTCCCACATTGATTTGAAGAAATCCCAAAGGAATCGCTTTCCCGAAACCGGAACTATCCGGTTTAAACTAGTCAACTCCCAAATGTGAGAGCTTTTAGTTATAATTTAGAGTCCGTCTCCAGAATCATGCACCTGTGATTAATGCCCGGTTTGGGTTGCTAGAAAGAGTCTGCGTCTGTTTGATTTCAGGTTTGAGTATGATAAAATATCCACTCTATCTGTGAGCAGCGCTTGTCCCCTTTGGACTAGACTTCAACGTGGCCATTTTGAATGGGTGAATATATATAGGTATATTGGTGAATATATATATATATATATATATATATATATATATATATATATATATATATATATATATATATATATATATATATATATATATATATATATATCACATTTGACTTCTATCTACTACTATTTCAATTCGTTTACTTCACCGGTTTTGACCTTAGATCATGGATCCGTCTAGTAGAAAAAACATAATGTTATAATCTCACTAACGTCAAAGTGAGGCCAACATGTATGACCTCAGACACGTGGTTAATTACGTCTTTCCATTCATAAATGTCCACTGTTACACATTTCTCAATTCAGCAGCCAATCGCGGGAATTTTTTAATTCATAATTTTTAAAAGAAGTCACGTGCCTGAGGCCATTCGGTCTGAGATGTTGGTTTCACGATTATGACGTCATAGTCTCTCTACTACATTCCATTCATGATCAAAGGTTTTAACAATACTATTTTGAAGCCAAGTTGAACCGCCAAGTGTAAATATCGCCAAAAACATACAACACATGTACTTACGCACTTTTGGCAACTAAAATCTACGATTTCATTGTTTTGCTTTGGTTTTCAAGCCAATTCCTTTGTTGTAGGCGTGGAGATGTCCTCCGACCCCATTAAGGTGCGAGACATTCTCGGATAGGAAATTCACGGCGACAGACTTCCCTGGGAAACGAGACAGGTAAACGAAGCCAACGAAGCCTTCAACAACATGGACTACAAACCGAGTACATGGGTGAGAACATTGCTTTTGCATTCTCTCGATGTGCAATTTGCTTCTGATGGTGACTTCAAATAGCAGATACAACCACGCGACATTGGTTATTCTTTTTGGTCGAGAGGTGATATATCTGACTACCACACTAGTAAAAATGTGTATTCAAATATAAGTCAAACGTACTAATTTTTTAATACATTCGATGCTTATCTTGGCTCCGAATATATAAGTTTCAATTTTGAAAAGAACATGTACATAAAAATGAACAGATGATAGCCTACACAGGCTGTAATAAAAAACACTCTCAATAAATATCGACAATTACAACCAAGACCGTGAATCGAACTCACATCTGCAGGCACCGCTGTAGAGAGCCTTATCCGTTAAGCTACCAGGACGTCGTGGATAAGTTATAAACAGAAGTAACGTTATGAAGGTGCGCCGAAAGAATGGGAAGTAAGATAATTGAATTGTAATAATTCAGTTTACATTTAAGCAATTAACATCGAATAGTTAGAGAGGATTCGGTATAATATTCTTAAATGGATAATAAAGTAGCTAACAGATAGAACGCAAAGAATACAAATTAAAGTTAAATACTTCCGATGGGTGAAAGTAAAAAGCGGAGTTCCACAGGGTTCTGTTCTGGGGCCATTGTTGTTTATTAATGATATTAGTAAGAAACTTGGAAGTATGATTAGTATTTTTGTGGTTGATTTGAAAAAAATAATTCAATGACTAAAATCACTGTTTGTGACTATTTAGCTGGACATTGTCCTGTTTGAATAAATTGTTATTCGGAATATAATTAATTAGAAGACATTGACCATGTTTCGGAATATTTTTTTATATTATTTTATGTATTTAGTGAGTATAACCCATACGGCGATGCCGTTCAAGTTTTGCAAAATGCGGCCCTATTAATTACGGATTAAAAATTGATATACAGTTTTGTCAGTGACCTAGTCCAATTAGGACCGACACTAGATAAACAAATAACTAAACCTAGAACTTACCAAAATTTATTTTATATAAATTTGAATATCCAATCACACAATTCTATTAAAGTGGTAGTTTATAAAAATATTAAATATCTATATGCATTTCAAAACATTATAAATAAAATGATACAGCACATAGACTGTGTTACTGAACATAAATATTGTGCTTTTAATCTTCCGAACGAAACACCATAGTCTGGCTCCGGTTAATTGTTTGTTGGGTACTCTTCAGTACTGGTTTTAGCGAGTCAACACTGTTAAAAATAGGTACTCAAATATTACAAAAAATGTACTCATATTTGAATACATTCAATACTGTTCCTAGCTCCGAATACATAAGTTTCATTTTTGAAAATGTTATGTACCCAAAATTGAGTAAAATAAATAAAAAGAGCAGTTGCTTGCCTACATAGGCTGCCTTCATAAATCACTTTTAATAAATATCAACAATTACAACCGACTTACAGGGAATCTAACCCATATCCTCAGACACAGCAGTCCAGCGCCTTATCCGTTGCACTACCAGTGAGGAAGTTATAAACATAAGACATGTTAATAAGGTGAGCCAAAAGAATGGGAAATAAGATAATTGAGTTGTAATAACTCAGTTTAAATTTAAGCAATCAACATGAAACAATGTGGAAAACCATATTCTGAACAACTATTTAAATTTTGTCAGGTCGTTTTGTTAAGATGGTTTGAACAGAAACTGAGAGTAGCAATAATAAAGCACACTGCTCATTTTGAGAAAGTAAGGTTACTTAAATTTGTGTGCGCCATCGCTCATTTACTATGCAACTGTACTTAAATAAAATATAGTAGGTTCAGGTACTCATTTTTAAGTACCTTTTTTTACTGTACCAATAGCAGCGGCATTACACTTGGGAAATTCATTCTAGACAATGGCGTTACTCTTGCTGTTCGAAATGAGCCTACACACTTCCCTGCCTACACACTTCCCATAGATCAGGCATTGTAGATATATGCTCCTTAAGCAAGGATAGTGAAGGCTATATAGAAGGTGCGCTCGTTTTTCACTTTTTGAAAGTGGGCAAGGAAAGCACATTTTTGACGTCATTTTTGCTCCGCCTTACTATCGGTTTTTGATTATTCTCATTGGCTGTGTGTTTCAAGCATTGCTACTTAGGTTCGATCCCGGGTTGTGTAAACAACTGGTGATTTAATTTTTAATTAGCAAAATACTGTAAATATCTGTAAATAATTGTATTCAGGTAGCGTCACTACTAATTTGTCCTTGTTTTGAAATGTCCCCGTATTTTACTTGATTGAAATTGTAACTCATTTAATATGTCCAATACAAATGCATTGACATTATGGTTCCGACTACCATTTTACTCTTTTAAAATGCATGGACATGCTCTCGTGGCAGCTAATATTATTTTAATACGCTTAATTTATTAATCAACTCTTGTGCAATTTTTACATACTAAATACAATCCTTAAAATATAATTTAAACTCTTAAAATTTAGCGAATTCTAAATAAAATGAGTGAATATCACTTTTATATAGTTCACAAAAAAACGAATAGATGGCAGCACCTCACAAACGAGACATTAGACACGCCTACAGAAAGCGCGAAGTAGGCGTCACTATGACGTCAAAAATGTGCTTTCCCCGCCTTCGTAACAAGACAATATATATATATATATATTGTCTGCACTATCCTTGCTCCTTAAGGGCATTTCACCACCCTGTCTCTCTTCAGTTCACAGCCTGGAAATAAAAGCCTTTAAGCAACCTTTCATTGGAATTGTTTTACAGTTGGACATTTTCTTTTCATAAATCGCCCCGTTCGTTTCTATGATCGTTGGCCCCCTTTTGGAACTAATAAATTGATTAAAAAATATTCTGATACCATAAACGTATTCCTTGAACCTTAACCCTTTGCACTCCAAGAACACTTTGCGATTTGTGTTCTTTCTGTGGAACAGTTATTCCTCTTTGCGTTCTTTTCCACAGATTTTTTTATACTCATAAAGGGAAAAATTCCTAATCTGTTTTGTATTTGTAAGAGAACAAGTTGAAAAAAAGATTGATGTTCTACACACAGGATCATGATGCTCTCGTTTATTTTAAAGAACAGGGAATCAAAAGAACGGGTCGCTTTGTTGTCGCCTGAGAGGCGACATCGGAGTGCAAAGGGTTAAAACTCTAGATAAGAAGAATAAATTATTTATTTCGGCATAATAATAAAGAAGACACAACGACTAACTAAATGGTGATTGGCGGCCATTTTGAAACTCCCCAGTTTTAACCAATTTCTGGTAGTCAAAAACGTGTAAACGCACTGCTAAATATAGGTATTCAAAAATAAGTAAAATTTACTTTTTTTATTACATTTGATGCTTATTATAGCTCCGAATACATAAGTTTCATTGTTGAAAAAGACATGTACTCAAAATGAGTAAAAATTAATAAAAGAACAGTCCCACTGAGCAGCTTGTGTGCGACGTCAATTAACCAAACCTAACCATATATCACTTTTAATAAATAGCAAAAATTACATGTAAGACTTAACTAGAATCGAACCCATACTCTAAGGCACTGTATTCCAGTGACTTATCCGTTGTACTAATAGGGCGACGCGAAGTTATAAACAGAAGAAATGTTAAAAAGGTGTACGAAAAGAATAGGAAGTAAGATAATTGAGTTGTAATAACTTAATTTCCATTTAAGCAATCGGCATCAAATGATGTGGAAAACTATCTACTGGACAACTATTTTAAGTTTGTCAAGTCGCTTTGTTAAGATGGCTTGAACAGAAGCTGAGATAGCAATATTAAATCACACTGCTGATTTTTGAGAAAGTATGATTACTTAAATTGGTACGTCATCGCTCATTTACGATGCAATTTTACTCAAATAAAAACGATGATGTTCATTTACTCATTTTTAAGTCCTTTTTTTTACCGCGTACTACATAGAAAGACTAAGACTAAAAAGGTAAGGGGAATTTATAGCACAAATACGACAGTTATCACAAACAGTCCTGGAAGTTAAATTTTAGTTTGTTTTTGGTATTCCCCTGTGTTTGATATTGTTTATTGCCGTAGAAAGTAGCAAAGGACCGTGGAATATTTAATTCGATTTTCCGTTTCGAACGTCGGGAAATGGTGTAAGTATTTTTCTCAATTGGTTTTGTTTCTTTATCTACTGCGCTTTTAATTATGGTGCAATATGTTTTGAATTTTACCTTTTTCATATCATAAAACTTTTAGGAGATAAATAAAAGTATGTGAAATGTGATCGTTTCGGTTTTTTTCGCTGTTTTTTGTATATGATTTTTTTCGTTTTGATTTTATAAATATTTCTTGCATTCCTTTTCGGACGATTACAAAAGCGTTTTTAAAATCGGTGGAATATTTAAAATGTAAATCCGAAATTTATGAGTTATTCAGAAAGCTAACGTGAAAAAATATGGTGCTTTGGAAAAAGTTATTTTATATGAATTTCAATCTACCATAAACTGAATTGATCTTTAATTTTGTGAAAATTGTTTTTGTATATTTATATAAATATAAGATATATGATGATTTGTAAGTTTATATTACTTATACAATAAATAAATAAATAAATAAATGGATGAATGAATGAATAAATGAATGAATGAATGAATGAATAATTAAATAAATAAATAAATGAATAAATGAATAAATGAATGAATGAATGAATGAATGAATGAATAAAAATGAATGAATGAATAAATAAATAAATAAATAAATAAATAAAAAATTAATAAATAAATGAATGAATGAATGAATGAATCAGTCAATCAATAAATGAATGAATGAACCCTCAAAAGTATTTAAATTCATTTCCATTTCTAGGAAACAAGCTTCAGCTAGTTCTTGACTAACAATGCACACCCCACTAACTAAACTGCTTAACAAGTTCAAGTGCCAGTTCATTCCGATTAACAATTCCTACTTCGGCTCGTCACTTTGGTTTAATCTATATCACAGTATCTCAGATTTGTAATATATGCCTATTTCTTAAACATACAGTAAGCACACTGTACAAAAAATAGTGCTTAAAAATGAGTACATGAACGTACTTGTTTTTCTTTGAGTACAATTGAGTCGTAAATGAGATTTAACGTACTCAGGTTTAAGTAATCGTACCACCGGAAAAGTGAGCAGTGTGATATAATATTGCTAATTTCAGCTTTTGTTCAAGCCATCTTAACATAGCGACCTGGCACACGTACAATAGTTTTTCAGAAGACACATTATTTGATGTCGATTGCTTAAATGGAAACTAAGTTATTACAGTTCAATTATCTTAATTCCTATTCTTTTGCAACACCTTTTTAACAATTCTTCTTCACATCATCTGGTAGCTTATCGAATAAGGCTCGGTCCAGATAAGTCTTGGTTGTAATTGTCGATATTTATTGAAAGTGATTTATGAAACCAGCCTAGTTCGGGTGCGGGTATAATGGGTTTTGCTTCTGGAACAAAAACAAGATGTTGATTGCGCGTACGTTTGCTAAACCAATTAAAAACCTTCATACAGTTGTAACACAAGTTATTTGAAAATTAAAAATTATTTAGCATACACATCTTAGTCAAAAACTATTGTATTAATTCTTCATATATACAAGTTTTTTTTACCAATTGTTAAATGCTGATAGTGTTTCACTATTTACGCAAAAAAAAATGTCTATAGATAAACGTGTCCTTGGGCTATTTATATAATACACTCATCACTAACAAATACATTTATTATATTAAATATTAATACATATTTTCGTGTGAAATGTAACTAGATTTTGACAAACTGATGTCAACTTTCACGAAGTTAACATCGTTAAAAGCAAACGAAACCATTGATTTCATTATGAATTTTTTATAAGTAATAAAATATTTATAAAACATAATTTTATTAAAATAACGGTAAAATTAAAAATTAAATGATTTAATTAGAAAATTGATTTCTTTGATCTATTTTAACTTTAAATTGCCTTTTAGGTTTAGTTTGTTAGACAATTCAATTTTTTTTTTAATATTACGTGTACATTTTATTGCACAGCATTTAACGTTTTTATTGTGCGACTAGTGGTACCCGTCACAGAATCTTCACTAAACGTGCAACTCTTCATCGGAGCCACTCACACGTTTCCAGTACATTCCCTTTTATGTTAATGGCCACCTTGTAAAAACAACTTATAAATAATGCAAAAAAAACTATTCGAAATGTTTGCTGCAACTAATAGGGATGGGATGTTTTATATTTTTCTATGGAGGATTAAAAAATTTCCAACTTTTTCGGTGGCTAAAATAGAAATAACTTACTGAGCTAGTTTTAGTTTTATATTTGAATAGTATAGATGGAAAAGCAGCTATATGTTAGAAAAGCTTTTTTCATAAGTTCATGAAAAAACGCAAAACTGTCAAAACTTAACTATTGTTAATACCATAATATTTTTTAAAAAACGAAAAAAAAAATATATAACAATTTTATTACTAAACATTTTGTAATTTTAATTTTTGCATAACTTGTTTTGTAACCGGAGTAATGACTTTACTGGAATAATGATTTTGTTACTGGATGGGTCGCCATCTTGTTTTCGTTCATGAAGCAGAAGCCGTTATATCCACAATTCAACCAATCAGAATTCACGACTGACGTTTAACTGCTTTGTATAAAACCTTCGAGCATGAAGGGACTGTAGTAGAGCGAATATGACGTCATAATCGTGAAACCAACATCTCAGACCGAATGGCCTCAGACGCGTGACTTCTTTTCAAAATTTATGAATGAAAAAACGTTCGCGATTGAATTGTGATTTGGAAATAATAGTAAATATGTCAATTCATGAAGTACAGGTTATTTTTATGAATGATCTAGAAAACGTTTATGAATGGATGACGTAGTAAACACGTGTCTGAGGCCATACATGTTGGCCTCACTTTGATGTTAGCGAGATTATAACCTTATGTTTTCTCTACTATGAAGGATCCATGATCGAAGTATAAAACTTGATTAGTACTGATATAGTTAATTTTGCTTTTGTTCTGGGTTACTTCTTTTTATAGTTTAAGTTATTAAATAAAGGATTTTGTTCCTCTATTGTATTTTAATATTGGAAACAAAGTTATTAAGTATCTTTTGAAAAGCAAAATTTTGATTTTCGGATATAACTGTCCGTCGCGCATGAGCATTTAAGTCACCGAATATTTGAAGGAAATATATTACAAAATACACAAAACCGTCGCCACTGGCAGATTGTACAGCCTTGTAACAATAACTTTGAAAATGTAAAAATCATATTGTCTTTGGGTATTTCCAGCATCATTTATGTAACCTATAAAGTCGTTCTTTGGCTCAAGTCTGATAAATATATCTCCGTTGGCGTAAACCTAAATAGTGAAAAAAAAATATAATAATAATAAAATATTTTTTTTTCACTATTTAGGTTTACGCCAACGAAGATATATTTATTAGACAGATTTTTTTAATTATATCCTTTAATTTTTTTTAATGGTACCGTTATTTTAATAAAATTATGTTTTATTAATGTTTTATTACTTTAAACTTTTTTATTACTTTATTTTTCATAATGAAATCAATAGTTCCGTCGGCTTTTAACGATGTTAACTTCGTGAAGGTTGACATCAGTTTGTCAAAATCTAGGTACATTTCACACGAAAATATGTAGTAATATATAATATTTAATACAATAAATGTATTTGTTAGAATGGTATGAGACTGGCATTTCAAATGAAAGGGGAATAGCAGGCACTTATAAGATTTGCCAGGCTAGCATGTCCAAAGATGTCAGACCTGTACTTTTAGATAGAATTTTTAAAGTCATCATTTGGCAGAGTGACCAATTTGTCAACATTCCTCGAAGCATGGTTTGAGTGGTTTAAATCGAACGCCGATTCTTCAGAGTCTTTCTCTACATGTTTATTTTTATTATGTTTATTTATTATATTATGTTTACTTTAATGCACCGCATGTTCTTCCAGGGAGCCACCCCCGCCCTCTGCTGAAACAGGTGCCTTCGCGCTCTGTTCCTCAGCTGCAAGCGCATGAACCACTGCAGCCCCGTAGAGAGTCTACGGGGCCCACACAACTGGAAGAACGGATCCTCCGAAGGTCGTCAGCCAGCAAGGTGAAGAACCAACAAACCGACGTGTGATGCAAAGAACACACGCTATCGAGACACTTTGCATAGCGCAACAAAGGTGAACAGGACCATAGGGGGAAATCAGACAAGCTGTATAAGAGACACAGCCTCAGTAGGGTACATGAAAGGCCCAGTACATGCTACTGAGGGTGTATGGGAACAAGATTACAGAAATAACGTAACCAAATACACAACTTGCATTTATTCACATATTACAAGTCTTACATGCTTAACTTACTTTACAGCTAGTGGAGGTCTCCGTATGGAAATGTCCTAATAAAACCTTCCTAAAAACCTCCTGAGGAGGGGTATGTGGTAGCTCCTGGGTCGTTCCTCAGGATCCTGTGCGGCGGATAATTTTGGCTCCTGAGGATATAATGTTGCATCCTGTGAGATGCCTGGAGGTCAATCGCAATTTCTCCCCAGGACATCCTGAGGAGGAAAGTGTGCTATATGGGCGAGTCTTTGCGAGTCTTTTCTAGACCCTACGTATCGAATACGCGGATGCCATATCCGAGGAACTGTCAAGTTTATGCAACATATTACTATACACGTAAGTCATATAACTCCTGATGAGCATCAATTTAGGGTCAAGAGATTACACCTACAACGGCAGCAAACGCGATCACTCCCACTCGGATCGACAAACGTACTGTCGAGATACGCTATGTAAGACGAGCGAGAGGCTAAATTTAGTTCCGACAGTGTTATGCGTGGCGTGAAAACGGCGTCATCTGCGTACATCACACTCGCGTGATCGGGCGTGGCTTTTTTATTCTACACGATGATACCAATGTAGTTCGCGTCGGTAGTACTATTGTAAAGATATAAGCAATGTTACATTAGTGTTACATGTTATTGTTACTGATATATATTTAAAATTTAATATTCTTGTCACTTTATTTATGAAATCTCATTATACATTTTATAGGCCCAGACGTCACTCAATAAACCTTCATTCCCTAGCAACGTTCTCCTCCCGATCTATAAACAACCGGTTGCTAGGCTCAACCTCATAGTAGTTATCATGTCATTCGCAGTGCAGAACTAGTTTTAGGAATATTTAGTTCAAAAGTATAAGTTAAAATCGTCCCGTATCTTTTTTATATTAATTTAGTTTAAACTATGAAACATTCAATCCAATATTTATAGTTTTCCATGTACATTAAATACTTTAACCTATGAAACATTCAATCCAATATTTATAGTTTCCCATGTAAATTAAATACTTTAAACTATGAAACATTCAATCCAACATTTATAGTTTCCCATGTAAATGAAATAATTTAAACTATGAAACATTCAATCCAATATTTATAGTTTCCCGTGTAAATTAAATACTTTAAACTATGAAACATTCAATCGAATATTTATAGTTTTCTATGTAAATTAAATACTTTCGTGCCACAACTAATGACTTCTTTAACCTTTAAGTGTGGGATGCGATAACATCTGTCCCACAGATATTACAAGTCTAGCGATGAGCTTAGGACAATTTTAACCACGGAAAGAGGAAGGGAGATAATTTTTAAAGCATGTGAGATCTGAAGTATGCTGTTGGAAACTGTACATATAATTATATGGTTTAGGACATATGATGTTTGACTATTGGTTTCTTCACATCGTCTTCAGCTTGGATTTTCAAGGCCTCCGTGGCCGAGCGGTTAAAGGCGTCATCTGGGATTGCGAAAATTCCTGGTTCGATCCTATGCGATGGACTTGACAAAGAAAAGTAAAAAAAGTAGTGATCTTGTGATTGGAGGGTTTCCAGCTTCGCTACAAATTACTAGAAAAGTCGTCCAGAACATCCGTAAAAATTAACGGCATGTATACGGGACTGGTACACGATACATCTGATCGGGGTCCAAAATCCCGAAGTCATATGAAGGCGTTGGGTGCCAGTTCAGGTGTTTCCTCGCCATCTGACCATGGTTCTAAAATAATGAGGTGCATGTATGAATGTGTATGTGTTCTCGGGTCTTTCCGAGATAAACCCTGAACCGTCACCAATACCCCATTGCCCAGCTCTAGTGCGACGGTTATTAACCAAACCAAACCAAACCAAATCAGTTTGGATTATCAGTTTCTCAACCCATCAAGCGACTCGAACCTCAAATGCGTATCTACCTGCTTTGAGGAAGAATTGTTAATAATACGTCCGTCGGCAGTTACACGCCTCCTATTCTAAGGCAAATTGTCCTTCCACAATGCTTTGAGAACTCTTTGCCCTGTCCCCCAAAGCTACATTTTCTCACCTCATTTAAGGATTTGTCCACAGACAGGGAAATTTCTATAACTTAGCCCACGGGAAAATGTTAAATGTCACCTCACACAATGTTCTTCGTGATTGCGTTCTCGAGATGAGAGTGATTATTCCTCGCAAAAAAAAGCAAGTTTTCACTCTTTTTTACATTTATTTATCGTAAGTGTGTGTTATATAACCCTCAAAGTTTATACTGACCGCAGTCTTGATTTATTTCCACTACCTCATGATACCAAAGTAATTCAATCCTGAACTCTTAAATAATTCTACGATTATACATTAAAAATTAAGATTTAAAAACATTCTGTGACTTCCGTCATTGTTTATGAATTTGGTGTAAATTATTTTTCATAACGTAACGTGACTTGGGAATTGGAGATAAACGTGACAGTGCGTGCACATGATGTACAAAAAGTCCAAAAATAACAAAACGTAATAAATGAACAATCGCTATTGTAGCAAAATTTATACAAAATGTAATTTCCTTACAAAATGTTATTTCTAGTGCTGCCATCTATAGGGATAATTCGTAAAGGAAATTGGACCCCATATTTGCTTGCGACATCATATTTGCTAGCGATATATTGATTAAACTTCCGCATGTGATATGAGTATGTGTATTTAAGTTAGAATTATTATCTTACAATTTACAAGCTTTAAGTTAAAAAATATTTCTTCACCTTCAATTAAATTCACATGTATGTTGAATCAACAAAATCATAGTCCACAATTATTTAAAACTTCTGTAATCTCAGAAATTTATCAATATTATTTCGTCCTGCGTACGTTTCAAATTGAACTACTGTATATTTTAGGCCTGTTTTTCCTGGAACTCAATAAAAAAAGTATCTTTGTTTTTATGGATGGAATATAGTTATTAATTTACAACGATTTTAGTGTAATGATATTTATTGTTATATCGTATTTTTTAGGAAGTACTGACTCTGAAAAGGACTCATAAAAGATGATTCAGTTAACCTAAAGTAAATGTGACTTTTGATGAGATATCATGGTGGGAGGTAAGGCTCTTGTATAGTTAGTGTTTTCATTTGTAATGATCTTTTGGGCTATTATAGGTAACCAAACGACCTGTTCATTCTGTTTTTTATACAATAACTATTCATTGGTGTATTACATCTAAATCTGTTATTTTTTTGTAATATCTGAGCTTATTGAATGAATTATTGTCATTTTAGTCTGGGATGTAAAGGATCAATTTATAACATCGCACTTTTCATCAAAATTATCCATCACCAAATTATGTAATTCTTAAAGGAAATAAAATATAATTGTTGAAACTTGTATAAAATCACATCAGGCAAATTTGTAACATATTAAACCGTTAGTTAAAAGAGTTGTTTTTTAATCAAAATATTTTGTGAATATTCGATATCATATTCAATTAGTTGGAAATGTATTTTAAGTGACTGGACAGACTAAATTAATATTTAACAAAGGGATTTTTTAAAGCTAACATTTAATTCGTCTTTCACTATTTGTAAAAAAATATATAAACAAAAAATCTATTATTTGTGTGTTTTGCTTAAAATCATAATTGATAATATTATTGATTTTATATTTTGAAAAATAATATATTTTATTGTATTTTTAAGTCTGTTTTTGTTTTTAAATGTATATAATTGTAAATAATGTATTGTAATAAATGTATATAATTGAATACCGCTTTTTTTATTAAGTTGGACGGTAACGATGGAAGTTATTAACCATTATTCGCAATTTCAAATATTTCTCTAAAATCAAATCATTGACAATTAACAATAGTTTTACTATATTGTTTTAATTTAACCAATAATACACAACCGTTCTAAAAATAAAATTAGTTTTATAAAAAAATATTTTTTTGGAAACTAATTTAGAATAAACTAAATGTTATTCTTAAATTATTTTTTATAAATTATTTTAAATATCTACAGTGACTGAATGTATACTTTTAAACAATCAAAAAAATATTTAAAAAAAATTAATAAAGTTGTAAATCCTGGATAAAGTTAACCATATTAAGCTACATTTGGGAGCTTTTTTAATGCAATCTGAATTTTTATTTTGGCACCAATTTTTTAGCTTCAAAATTATCGTAATTGAAAGGGCTTATTTATATTTATTTTTAAGTTATACTTCAGTTAGGTTATACTATTGTCATATTTTAATGTTAAAATACTGGATAATTAAATATATAAATTTTTATATTATATTCATTACTAGACTTTGGTTAGATAATAATTGTTTTATTTATTCCTACAAATATATCGTTTTATTTAGGCCTGTGCAAAGAACGGGTATTTCTACTAGTACATCAGTTTCCTGTACACTTGATTAAATAAAAGTTAAAATATTATATTTTTATAATTGTTTTTTTGCTGACTTATTCTAGTGATCTTTTCCTAGATATGTTGTATTATGCGTGCCTTCTCTTCATATATGCTTCTATATCCAGTCCTTCTATATCCTATCTGTAATGTCAAGTAGACTTGTATGAACAGGTAATTAAACGTTAGAAATAATTAATTTTAATTATTTTATCTACCACTTTTTACAGAAAAGGTTTCTAAAGTATTTGTGACAACATTAGTAATTGTGTGTTCTTCATATAGTTAATATATTTAATATGGATTTTTGTTAAACTTTTTAGTAAAATATACATCAAACTATTCAAGAATATTTTATAAAAGGCCAATAAGAAGCCGAATATCCTAACCCTTTGACATTTAAACCTTGTTTTATTTTAAACTACTAGGGGGCTCCGCCCCCTGCTCCGCTAACGCTTCGCCAACCCCCGGAGGATTGCTACGCAATCCTCTTTAGTTTGCTTCGCAAACAATACCGGCTTCATACACTGTAGACAATGACAATGTGTCCTAACAACAATACTTTTTTTAGTTTTATAAATTATTACTGGCAGTGCCGTCACACAAATTTATTTTTGGGATGTTGAGACAAGAAATTTCCCAACTTAACGATCCGAAATTCCGAAAATGAACGATTCAAAATTCCCAACTTAAGGACGTCAGGTACCAATTCTAGTGTTGTCCTCGTTATCTGACCATTGTTAAAAATATGAGACATCGTTCCCGGGTCTATTCTTCAAGAAAGGCCTCGAACCAAAGCGTCCTTGATGTAGTATTTAAATACGTACCAATAACCAATCAAGGACGCTTTGTTCGAACCAACGCCAGTAGTTTAATGTGCAGCTCTAGTGCGACGTTAATTAACCAGACCACACTTAACGATTCGAAATTCAAAACGCAACAGTGCTAAAAAATTCCCAGTTCCAACTTATAGACATTTGTCAGCTTTTTTATAGGTAATATTAAACAGTTATCTCGAAAGTATTGATTTATTGCACGCATGTTCCAATGCAGTGTTCTGTTTTGAGGTCTAATTTAAGTTTCATCTTAATACAAGCTGGGCAATTTCTAGTCTTCCATCGCTTTCATTTGCTAATAATATTAACTTTCCTGAGGCATAAATTTTCCCAACTCAGGGATTTTTAAAACTCGAAATTCCCAACTTTTAAGGTATAAAAGTTTACAGCCCCCCCCCCCTCTCCCCCCCTGGATAACTGGAAAATCTCAACTGCTTCAACGCAATTGTTTCTACTCATTGAAAAGCAAAACATGTGTAAACAAACAGTAGCATAAACGCGCCAATCTTAAATAAGTCTAATTCGCCAACTTTTATTTATATAAAGTAAGATTATTGAGAATTGGCGTTAATAATAATTTCCCGTTAAAATATATAATAAGCTACAGGATTTAGATTTACATACATGTTGGAATTTTGCCAACGTTGGCATTTTGCTCCGAAATATCTTTTAATAATAATTATAGTACTTCACATAAATAGTTACATCTAATTTATTTTTTAAGATAAAATTTCAGTATTAATACAATTCAAGAAAGGAAGATTTTACGAATATAACTATATTTTTTTAACGGGGAAAAAGTATATTTTTGAACTACTTAGAGTAGTTTTAATTTATCCCTTAAAATTTTACGCGTAAAATTGACGATTATTTCAGACATTTCGTCAATTATTTAAAAATTTATAACTACAAAACTAAATCGAAATTTGACAAACGCTCTGGATCATATGTAGCCAATAGTTTAATCTATACCCCTAATTTTTTATTTATTTTTTTTGTTGAAAATTGGAAGACAAGTATACAAAAATGTATGAATTATTTTCAAAATGTTCTAAAATCATGAATTTAACATAAAATAACGTCTAATATACTGATCGTATTGAAAAACCAAAATATTCATCTTATTACCCAAACATTTCTTAATAAACTGGCATAATTTCATAATTTTAGGACATTTACTTTTTGAGATGCAAGCGGAACAATGAGACAAAAATTCGCAAATAAAAATTTTCTCGAAATATCCGACATTTTTCCTTTTTTCACTATTTTTTATACCTATCTTAATTGACCACATCTAATTTAATTGTAAAGATAGAACTATAATCTTTATAACAACGGAAAGATGAAGTTTTAACGAACATTAATATATTTTTTTAAATAAGAAAATATGTAATTTTAAATGACTTATAGCAATTTAGAAATCACGTTTCAAAAATGAGGGCGAAAAAACTTCAAAAAGTGGAGCGTGTTCAAAGGTTTAAAAAATTTATAAATCCAAAACTAATTCGAATTTTAAAAAATTCTTACTTGGATTTCCAGTTCAAACCTATTTGTACACTCCCTAAAAAAATTGGATCTCTCCTCTTAATAGTGTTTCAGAAACTCGACGGACAAAATTACTAATAAGCGAAATTTTATCAACGACGACTTTAATATTAAATAACTTATAAACTAATAACAGTATTGAAACAAAAATATATTCTTCTTATTTATCAAACATTTCTTAACAAATTCACTTAATTTCGTAATTTTAGGACTTTCACATTTTGAGATACGATCTGAATAACATTGAAAGAACTGAAAATTCCCCCTAGGGCTTACTTTTTTTTAAAATAGAGAGAAACTTAACAATTTAAAAGTAATAGTAACAATATAATAGTAACAATATAAATGTAAAGTTTATAAAAATAAAATTATGTTTAGTCGAAATGCTATTCCTCTGTGTCCACTTTGGAATATAAATAATGTTAAAAATGCAAGTTAAAATTATAATTTTTATTTCATGTATGACTAAAATAGTTAACACATGTTAATTTAACTAAAAAACAAATATAAAGAATGATAATAATTTGTCTTTTATACAAATTATTACTTATATAACACAAATTATAACTTTGTCCTTGTGTCATTCCCTTGCCATGTGATTTGCATGCATAATTGTTAACCCGTAATAATGTTAATGTAAGGATAGTGAAGACTATATATATATATATATATATATATATATGATCGTTTTTCGCTTTTTGAATGTGGCAAGGAAAGTATATTTTTGACGTCATTTTTGCTCCGCTTTACTATCGGTTTTTGATCATTCTTATTGGCTGTGTGTTTCAAGCGTTGCTACTTATATTCGATCCCCGGTTGAGTAACAACTGGTGATTAATGTAAATATCTGTAAATAATTGTGTTCAGGTAGCTGTTCAGGTAATACGCTTAATTTATTAAGGAACTCTTTTGCATTTTTTACATACTAAATACAACCCTTAAAATATAATTTAAACTCTTAAAATTTAGCCAATTCTAAATAAAATTAGAGAAAATCACTTTTAAATAGTTCACAAGAAAACGAATAGATGGCAGCACGTCATGAACTATTGTTTCAAATAGTTTTCGGAATATTTTAATAACTAAACGATTCTGCAAATCGATTCAAATTGTTTTTTGAAGCAAATTTTAACTGTTTTCTTTTAAATAAATTCATGATTAGTTCAAAACAACAATTCTTATTCAACAATTTTAAGTAGACTCCTAAAACGACTGTACAAACGAGAGCATTAGACACGCCCACAGAAGGCGGAGGAAGGTGTCACCATAACGTCAAAAATATACTTTTCCCCCGCCCTCCGTCAGAAAGGGTGAGAACGAGCACACCTTTTATATATAGTCTCCACTATCCTTGCTGTTAATGTTATAAAAATGCCTATTACAGCAATTAGCAGTGCCATATTTGTTCATTGAACATGGCTTTTAACTTTTAATTTTATAAAAAAAATATCTTATTTTGCGGTGTTTATATCCATTAAAAAATAAATGTAGAATATAACATATTGTTACAATTTAGAATACAATTAAAAACTTCTAAATCTTTGATGAACAGCTTTTATTTTTAATAGTCTTTAAAGATGTTTAGTAGTTATTTCTACAATTTCCGTTCAATTGAATCATAAATTTAAATGTAGTACAAAATAAATCACGCAAACTTCTTTAGAATTCTTTTTTATTTAAATTAATTTACACTATTATGTTATGTTTTTTTAAAAAAAAACTTTTTTACCCCCTGTATAATTATTACAGAATTCATGTGATTATAATAAATCCCCAAACTTCTTATTTTCAATTGGAATTTTTAACACTTTTATTACTTAAAAAATACATTTCATTCCTTAAAAAAAGTATATATTTCTATAATTAAAATATTTTCTTTTGTTTCCAGTTTTACTACGTTTTCCAGATGAAAAACACAATGAATATGGAGAAATTATGAAAACTCATTAAAAGGCTTGACTCTGATAACAACTCGTGATACGCTGTAAAAAAATATATTTCATGAACCTGCGTAGCACTCTGACATGTGGAAAAAAACTATACTGATCTGTACATCAAATGATTTTGAAAATTTGAGAATAAATATATTTTTACTTTTAGAATGTTTACTTATTTTTACTTTTAGAATTTTTACCTATTTTTACTTTTAGAATTTTTACTTATTTTTACTTTTAGAATTTTTACTTATTTTTACTTTTAGAATTTTTACTTATTTTTACTTTTAGAATTTTTACTTATTTTTACTTTTAGAATTTTTACTTATTTTTACTTTTAGAATTTTTACTTATTTTTACTTTTAGAATTTTTACTTACTTTTACTTTTAGAATTTTTACTTATTTTTACTTTTAGAATTTTTACTTTTAGAATTTTTACTTTTAGAATTTTTACTTTTAGAATTTTTTTTTTAGAATTTTTACTTTTAGAATTTTTATTTATTTTTACTTTTAGCATTTTTACTTATTTTTACTTTTAAAATTTTCACTTATTTTTACTTTTAGAATTTTTACTTTTAGAATTTTTACTTATTTTTACTTTTAGAATTTTTACTTATTTTTACTTTTAAAATGTTTACTTATTTTTACTTTTAGAATTTTTATTTATTTTTACTTTTAGAATTTTTACTTATTTTTTTACTTATTTTAATTATTTTTTACTTATTTTTACTTATTTTTTGTATTTATTTTTACTTATGTTTACTTATTTTTTTACTTATGTTTATTTATTTTTTTACTTATGTTTATTTATTTTTTTACTTATGTTTATTTATTTTTTACTTATATTTTTACACATTTTTACTTATTTTTTAAGTACCAATATTTAACAATGTGAAACTTTAACGCGAGGCACTATGAATTATGCTTTATTTTATGGCACCCTTATTTATTGAGCTCTATTTTATTATTCCCATCCCACATCTCCAGATGAAACACATGTCCTTTTAAATGAGAGCAGAACTCTTGCTTAGTTATTTCCTTTTTCCCAAAACAACGAGATGGTCATAAATTTTACTTTGGCGCCGGTGGTTGGCATTAAGCACGAAAAAAAGAAGCCCAGTTGGCGAGGGACCGTCCGTTTGAGCCACTAGAGTGTGATTCATCAACAGGGACTAGATTCGACTTCCATTATTTAAAGTTTTCCTCGCCTTTTTGCTAGTCCCTCTGGTTTTGGAAAATGAGGATCAGTGAGGACGTTGGAAAATGAATTTCTGAATGGTATAGCATCAAACAAATATGATTATTTGTGATATAGTTTTAAAGGATATAATTTCATTGCAATCAATCACGTATATTTTTTAAAGGAGTTGTTTTCGAAATTTTTCCTAATAATTCCTGTAAATTTTGTTACACAACAGAAAAATTAAACCTGGGATCATGTATTTTTGGTCTGTCCAATTTACGATGCATTCAGACGAAAATACTTATCATCAATTGAATCCAATAGCATTTCAAGCATCCTAAAATTTTACAAACAAGAATATTTTTGTTTTTATAAGTACGCAATCTCTGTTTTAAAATTCCGGGAGGACTTGATCAATGTACTTGTGCAGGAATAAAATACTAAAACCCTAATTCAAATTGCTCATGTAATTTATTTTTATCTTGTTTTTTTTGTATATTTGTTCAAATTGTGTTTTAATTTTTTTTAAATGTATTATCCTGTATTTTGTGTCATCTAATTTTGCATCCGCCCAGTGGCGACCCGTTGGCGAAAATGTTAGTGCAGCGGAAATCATGTGATTCCACCCCCCCCCCCCCTATTTTACACAAACCATACATGAACGAGAATACTTTATTATTTACTACTCAAATCAAAGTGTCCTTTAAATATTTACGAAATGATAACATAAAAAAATAGAAAACATTTATTTTTTTTAAATTAAAACAATCCTCCTTTCTTTTAAAAATGCGAATAGGTGAATTTTAATATTAACTTAAATAACGTAACAACAACCGGACCGAAATGGTCCTGAAACAACAGCACACACTAAATTTATCGCGAAAACTACTTCCGTTTGGAGATATTCTCGTAAGTTCTCGGTTGTCCCACCCATCCCCACGATTTACGCACTAGCGAACACGAATATCAAGTGCAGCCAAAACCAGAAAATTCATTTCGGCTGTACCTTCTCACAAATGCAGTGCATTAGCATGAGGGGGAATCTCCATACTACGTAGAGGTTGCCATGGGAACGATGGAGCCGATTTCGAACTTGGCTTTTTGGCTGCAGTTTTAATTGAACTGATTTTCCCCCTCTTGAATTGTGCATTACGGCAACAGGCTTGCAATTTATCGGATATTTTGTTTACTCACCGTAGAAATTTCATTTTGAATTATAATCTTCATTTAAGAAAATTAGTAAAATATCTGACTTTAGTATTCAAATACACTAATATATTTAGGCGCAGTTCGGCTGTACTTGCTGTACCCCACGAGCCGCCACTGTATCCGCCTTTGTTAAATTATGTTGCCAACTTTTGTAAATGGGCTACGGCGCACTATAATAAACTTATCTATATATCTAGTTCTAAAGGATAGTCTTGATTTGGAATTAACTACATGGAGCTCAAAATTTGTAGAACACTCCAGTATTGCGATTTTGGCGAATATTTTTGCACTAAAGTAGTAAAAAAATTGTTTCAAAGATGTTTAATAAGCATATTAATAATTTTTTAAGTGAAATTTTTGTTTCTAAGAATCTGATTGAAGTTGCATTTATACCTGGTGAGTTTGTTCTAAAATATAATAGAACCCAAACCCCAAATTTCAAAAAAAATTGCTAACATTTTTATTTTGCATAAAACAATACTATACAAATTTAAGGGAGACCCGAGCCCCAAATCCTAATTTGTTTATTCACGAATTCAGAAATAAATTTTTTTAATATTATTAGAACATCTTTTTCTAAACAATAATCAAAAACAAAAAGATATTTTTTAAAAAAAATTGTTATATTTTGTATTTTTTAAGCTTAAAAAGACTTTTTTTAAAAACACTACTCCTCTTTTAATTTTTAATGCTTTTAAATTTTTTTAATTGATTAAATAATGTCAAAGTACATACTATAAACGTATGAATAGACTTTTGCAGATTTGTGTTTTAATTGTCTTCAAAAACTTATTTTAAGTTTAAAACCCAAAAAATATTCAATTTTTTAAGTTTAATAATTTGTATGAGTAAATGACGATTGTTACAGACGAAAAGTGTGTAGAGAGATGATAAATGGTATATAAACATCTAAAACAACATATGTTCTGTTTCTTTTACTGTTTTGAAATTTTGTACACATCTTCTTAAGTACGTTTAGCATCGTTTTATGAAGGAAAAAAAATTGAGCAATTTTTCCGGATTTTGGGGCTCGGGTCCCCCTTAATAGTTTTTGAAGGTTTATTTTTTTGTTTTATAAACGTATCAATAGCTTTTCTTAAATTTAGTTATTTTTTTTTTATTAATTAATGAACATTAAAATTTGAATATTATTTTAGGTTATGAACTTAAAATAAGTTTTTTAAAACGATTAAAATACAACTTTGAAAAAACCTCTTCATATATCTGTAGTACATATTTTTATTTTATTTAATCAAATATTTTATTTTTTATACATATTAGAAATTGAAGAAGCAGTAGTGTTTTGATCCATGTGGAACCGTGTGTATTAAGTCATGCGTGATAACGGTTCCATCCGCGCACATGACAAGTGCGTGATCGAGTAACGGCTTATTTCCTCTTTTCAACGGTACTAGTGTAAAGCGCGGAATTTGTATGGTTGTGAAGGAATAAGCATATTAGAATTTCATGCTTTTGCCTAATGCGGTTTTAGCAACCGACACCGTACTGACCTTCGAGCATGAATGGTCTGTAGTAGAGAAAATATGATGTCATAATCGTGAAGCCCACATCTCAGAGCGAAAGACCCATATCACGTGACACCTCTTCAACTTTTTTTTTACCACGAGATAGTACATGTAACTCCAAATTCCCCTTGTTTGGAGCTACATCCTTTTTGCAGCAAACACTTAATTTAGCCTTATGAAATCGAACCATTATAAGTGAAACATATACTTTTTACTGTTCTGTATCTGCCTAAATAAATCTATAAGATCCATACAATTTTGCGGGAAGACGCTTATGTACTTACAGCTTTCATCAACATTAAAATGAGATTATTTTTTTTTCGAGAATATTAGTTAACTTCTTCTTCTACTTGCTTCTTCAATTATACATATTATGCAAATTACAAAATCTTTACCAGACGGTGTTGACCGGAAGATAATCTATACAAAAACAAATACAATACAAATACAATACAAATACAATACAAATACAATACAAATACAATACAAATACAATACAAATACAAATACAAATACAATACAAATACAATACAAATACAATACAAATACAATACAAATACAATACAAATACAATACAAATACAAATACAATACAAATACAATACAAATACAATACAAATACAATACAAATACAATACAAATACAAATACAATACAAATACAATACAAATACAATACAAATACAATACAAATACAATACAAATACAATACAAATACAATACAAATACAATACAAATACAATACAAATACAATACAAATACAATACAAATACAATACAAATACAATACAATACAAATACAATACAAATACAATACAAATACAATACAAATACAATACAAATACAATACAAATACAAATAATGTCGCCCAACTACAGGCTCTAGGCCCAGCAAGGTTGGCCCTGTCAATCCATCATCCTCACGATTCCCCAATGCCGATCCAATTGTTTTTTAAAACCACCCACCCCTGAAGAAATAACAACATACTCAGGCAAACCATTCCATTTGTCTATAACCCTATTAAAAAAATAATGCTTTCTAACATCCCGATTAAGATGTGACTTGTATAATTTGAATCCATGACCTCTAGTCACATTGGCAATATTAAATTCCAATCTCGCCACATCACACACTTTGATAAATTTGAATAACTGAATAATATCCTCTCTAATCCTTCTCTCCTCGAGTGTATACATATTTAGAGTTCTAAGCCTTTCTTCATAATTCATTCCTGAAGCCCCTGAACGAAATAAAAACTGACGAAGATTTTTCTATTTCTAAGAAAATAAACAATTTTATTGCACGCTCTTTAAAATAGTTCGCTATATTGTCGTTACGTCTTCGAATATTGCGATTCAACGCAACCTCGTTCCAGAAAGAGTATAATTTACAATATAATTTAAATAGTAAACCAGTAAAATTCAAATTATTAGTTTTCATAAGTACCACTAATGTTTTTAATTAGCATTTTATATAAATTATAAATTAAAAGAAACAAAAAATCTGAACACAGTTTAAAATTTATATAAATGCTACTATGTAAAAGTGAAAGCATTTAATATATTAAATATAATAAGGACATTTAATTGCTTGCCACTAAGTTGTCTTTCGAACTTTTTGATTCAATACAACTCTCTTCCCAGTTCCACACTGATTTAAAACACAGTATTCTTATCCCGGGAGGATTATTATATTTATATATAATACTTAGTAATTAATAACTCATGCTAATCTATAATGTAGTTATTAAATTTTATGAAAACATAGGCATCGACCATTTTTTAACCTTATTTCCTAGTAAAATAGTCAACATAAAACTTTCATTAACGTTTTTTAATTGAAGGTTTTATGTGAGAGGGAAGGAATGGCACATTTCTTTTATCTATGAAATTATTAAAGGTTTTTGTTTCAATATACTTCATAAAATCTGTAAAAAACCCTTCAAAAACTCTTGAATTTGAAATAATGTAGGGAAAAGCAGATATGTAGAAAAGCAATTTCATGCAAGAAACTTAAAAACTTTTTTTTAAATAATGCAGCTTTTTATTTCAATATCAATCATGAACATATGTTTGTGTGAATGTCATCTGAGAAAGCTACGTGAAGTACAATATTGCTATTAAATAGTATGACTGTGTGTTCCTATTTGAAGATGGATTTATTAAAAATATATAGGAAAAAAGGCTTAAAACTATAAATTAAATATAAAGAACAACATTTAACATAAAATAACGTCTAATATACTAATCGTATTAAAAAACAAATATATTCACCTTATTTCCCAAACATTTCTTAATAAACTGGCATAATTTCATAATTTTAGGAGTTTTATCTTTTGAGATGCAAGCGGAACAATGAGACAAAAAGTCGCAAATTAAAATTTGCTCGAAATATCCGACATTTTTATCCTTCTTCGCTATTTTTTATACCTATCTTAATTGACCATATCTAATTTAATTATAAAGATAGAAATATAATCTTTATAACATCAGAAAGAGGAAGTTTTAGCGAACATTAATATATTTTTTTGAATAAGAAAATATGTCATTTTAAATGACTTATAGCATTTTAGAAATCACGTTTCAAAAATGAGGGTGAAAAAACTTCAAAAAGTGGAGCGTGTTTAAATGTTTAAAAATTTATAAATCCAAAACTAATTCGAATTTAAAAAAATGCTTACTTGGATTTCCATTTCAAACCTATTTGTACACTCCCTAAAAAAATTGGATCTCTCCTCTTAATAGTGTTTCAGAAACTCGACGGACAAAATTACTTGTAAGCGAAATTTTATCAACGACGACTTTAATATTAAATAACTTATAAACTAATAACAGTATTGACACAAAAATATATTCTTCTTATTTATCAAACATTTCTTAACAAATTCACTTAATTTCGTAATTTTAGGATATATACATCTTGAGATACAATCTGAATAACATTGAAAGAACTGAAAATTCCCCCTAGGGCTTACTTTTTTTTAAAATAGAGAGAAAACAATTCTCCTTTCTTTTAAAAATTCGAATAGGTGAATTTTAATATTAACTTAAATAACGTAACAACAACCGGACCAAAATGGTCCTGAAACAACAGCACACAGTAAATTTATCGCGAAAACTATTTCCGCTTGAAGATATTCTCGTAAGTTCTCGGTTCTCCCACCCACCCCACGATTCACGTATTAGCGAACACGAATTTCAAGTGCAGCCAAAACAAAAACATTCATTTCGGCTGTACCTTCTCAAAAATGCAGTGCATTAGCATGAGGGGGAATCTCCATACTACGTAGAGGTTGCCATGGGAACGATGGAGCCGATCTCGAACTTGGCTTTTTGGATGCAGTTTTAATTGAATGGATTTATCATCTACCTGCCTACTTTTCGTCTGCAATATTCGTCCCTTACACAAAATATTTTTTTTTAATTTCGGTCATGTTTAAAACGCTAAAGCTTTGTAAAAAAATGTAATTACAACTAAACTGTTAATAGTTTTTGAAGCTTCATTTTACGTTTTAATAGCTTTTTTTTAAATTTATATATATATATATATATATATATATATATATATATATATATCCTTTCGATTCAAAGCAACCCTCTTCACAGTTCCACACCGATTTAAAACAAAGTATTCTTATCCTCATGGCATTATTATATATTTATATATAATACTTAGTAAGTAATAACTTATGTTAATCCATAAAGTAGTTATTATATTTTACGAAAACATAGGCATCGACCATTTTTAAACCTTATTTCCTAGTAAAAAAGTCAACATAAAACCTTTTTTAAAATTTTTAAATTGAAGGTTTTTATGAGCGAGGGAAGGCAAAATACATTTATTATATCTATGAAATTATTAAAGGATTTTGTTACAATACACTTAATAAAATCTGTAAAAAACCTTAAAAAAATCTTTAATTTGAAATAACGTAGGCAAAAGCAGATATACAGGAAAGCTATTTCATGCAAGAAACTAAAAAACTTTTTTTTAAATAATGCAGCGTTTTATTTTAATATCCGTCATGAACATGTGTTTGTGTGAATGCCATCTGAGAAAGCTACGTGAAGTACAATATTGCTATTAAATAGTATGACTGTGCGTTCCTATTTGAAGATGGATTTATTAAAAAAAGATAGGGAAAAAAAGGCTTAAATACTATAAAATAAATGTAAGGAACCAGTAATTTTATTAACTTGCATGTAATTAAAAATTATAAATTTACAAAACAACAGTGGCGTCAGGTTAAGTTTGGAATTTATATAACTTCTACTACATAAAAGTGGAAGTATTATATATAGTACCAGGGGACCGAGCCCAGCTCGTTTGCATATTTTATTACTTAGTAATATTTATAATGAATCGAATCAAATGCAAATGTTTTGAAATGTCCAAATCAATGGTTATACGTTTCATAATATATTTTATCGTCTAATAATGTCTTAATTATCGAAATAAGTTAAGTTCTTTGAAATGCTCATACGATTGGTTAGAAGTGTCGAAATTGCAAAGATACCGTAACAATTCTGCCAAGGTAATTTAAATTAATATTTTTAAGGATCCTGAGCGTCTAATACGACCATTCGCACAATTGTAGCACAAAGATGTTTTCGTTTGCATGCTAAACCCTGACAATATTATTGTTGTTCAGTATTTTAAGGGGACTTGGTACCCTTTGATTTGAGAAAATCGATGAAAATATCAATTTTTCTTTTTTTTGCTTAAAATATGCTCTTATACCTAAAGTTCATTATTACAAAGTTTTGAAACAATCTGATAATTATAAATGTAATAAAAATGCGTTTCATTACTTTCACAGCACTTAAAATGCTACGTCCATTTCGATGTTTACATTTTTGACGCAACAGCTTTTGGTCATTAATTTAAAGAAAAATCAGCTAAGAACAAGTTGAACGTGTTTATCTGTGACTGTATCTATCACATCACGTGTTTGTTTACTTTTTTTTTACCGTGGTTTGATATAATTTTAAATTTGAATGTACAAGGAGACGTATTTGCCAAAGGCGACGTATTTAACAAATGTAATACATGTTTTTACTATTGTCAAAGCCCATTCTAAAGTGTTTTATGGTATGGAATATGTATGTTCAATGAATTCAGTTGTATTAGTATGGTTTCTAACACAAAATTAGTGTAAAACAATATTTTAAACATTATTATTTTGATTTTAACAGATTTTTCTCAAAAATTTAGTTTTGTTATCATTTCAAAACTGAGTACATAATAGTGATTTAATGTACTCCAATTAAATAATAGAAACCGGAATTTCATATGTATGCAAGTAGTTATAAAATTAATTATGTGTGAAGAAAATCTCAAATGTATTCATCGAGTTATTTGGATTTGAAATGTTTAAACTGATTTATCTCAGTTTGTGTTTTTTGCATATGCCACGGTATTTAAAATAAGAATACTTTCTCAAATATTATTCAGTTGACTTGATTTTTTTTCTGAACTTCCTGTATAACCTATTTAAAACAATCAAGGATGGGTTTTGCAAAATAATGAAAAGAAAAAAAATTAAAAATTAAAAAGTAGACTAAATCATGTTTTTTTCCATTTTTTTGCATATACATCGACATTTTTTTTTTCCTCAAGAACTAAATCAGTAATTCCAAATTCGATCCTTAAAGTTATAAAGTATAGTATAGTGAATATAAGAAAAAAAAATCTTTACAAAATATTAAAAACTGAAAAAGAAAAGCCATTTTTAAAAAAGTTAAATTTTTAAGAAAAAAACTAAATTTTGAAAAATGTACTCATAAAAAAAAAAATTGTTGCTAAAATCATGTTATATAATAATAACCTTCAATAATATGTGTAAAATATCTATGTAAATTATTTAATAAAAAAAATTATTCCAAGGGTACCGAGAACCCTTAAGTAACAATTTGTAACGATATTTGCTTTTGTCTAACTCTGGAATAACTGACTGGATTTTTAAATGATGTAAAGCACTCTTTGTTAATAAGAAGATTATGATAACGGATATAAAATTATTTTTTACCGTTATTATTTCGGTAATTTTTTTTATCTTCAACCTGTATTCATTCAACCTTTAAACAGCATTTTATATTCTTATTAAACGTTTTATCAATAATAAAGATTTTTACTTATTTTGAGTAATTTTATGTGTTATTCGGAATTGATCGTAGCGACGAAAGCAGTTTTATCTTTAATTTAGTGAAAAATAATTTAATTTTACCAATAACAAAAATTAAATTTGTTGAATTTGTTAAATTAAATTTGTGGCTGTTGTTAGGAATATTTCATAATTTTGAAGAGGTTACAGAAGAAAAGGTTCTATAATATAAAATTTGTGTAGGTGGCTAGTAGTATGGGTCCTGAAAAAAATAGTTACTTCGAACAAATTTTTTTAACAAAATACTTATTTGAAGTTACACGATTAAAATAATTAAAAAAACATTTACAGTTTATTTTTTCAAATGGTTTTATTAAATTAATTTCCCTGTGTGTGTATGAATTTTTTTTCTTTCAAGGGTTTAGATTACTATGTACGTTTCAATTGAAAGCTTTTAAACTGTTTTTCCTTTGTTATATTGTAGAGTCTCGTTACTCATCTAAATATCTGCTTGAAACTAAACATGCTTACGGAATGCGAGAAAATGCCGAAAACAATTTCATATTTAATTAGGCAGGAGGTTTTGAAAAAATATTTCAATAACTAAGAAGAATTATTTGAAATAACAAAGTAAATCAATTTTAAATCACATTTATAGTAAATGTTAAATTTATATTTAAAAGTGATTTTAAATTTTGTTAATGAAAAATGTAAACTCTTTTTCCGTTGTTCTATTGTAAACTCTCATTACTCATTTTCAATCCCTCTCTGCTTGTAACTAAACTTACTTACGTAATTCGTGAAACACTTCATTATTAAATTATTACTAACTAATACAATTTAATATCGAGAACTATTTCATATTAAATTAGATAGGGTAAGGATTGACCTCGCGCAATTTTTCTACGCAATGGTCATAGGTAATAGGAATGTTGCTTTTACATTCAGAATGTGACAAATTTACTTATATAACTTTTTCAGAAAAAAATTAGCAGTTCAAACTATTTAACTTTTTCAATAATTATTTACTTATTAGAATGTAGAATAAATAACAAACCATTTTTATAGACACTATGCATAACATGGTCTCAAGATTAAAATTTTAACGAATTAACAAAAACGCATGGTCGATTAGCCTCTGTGATTGGTGAATAACAAACCACGTGGGATCCATCAACCAATAACAAATGCGCATGAAGTTTCTTATATCTTTAAAGACGTCATGTTAATTACAGCAGAAAGCAGTGCAAAGTGTCCACAGTAAACAAACGCAAATTTTTGGAAACGTTTCATTTTTCAAAATTTCTAAAACATATCTTCAAAACTGTTAAACTCACAAAAAAAATTCAGTTTCTCGTTTAATACTATCACTAATATTAGTGTATTTATAAACAATTGGGAAAATAAAAAATATCAAATACCGATAATGTATAGAACAAAACCGTTTTTTAAATGTATAAAATTATCTTTTTTTCTTTATAAATAGTGCTCAAAATTAATTTAATAAAACTTCTTTTAGTTAATTCCATTTGAATATAAAAGCTTAAAAAAGTATTTTTAAACAGTTGGTAAAATAAAATTTATCAACTAACAATGTAGAACAAAGTTTAATTTTAAAAGTAAATAAATATGTATTTTATAAATAACACGTAACACATTAATTTAATAAAACATAATTCAATTGATTCCATTAAAATATAAATACTTAGCAAAACAAACGAAATTGCATCTAATCAAACATATTTTAATTTGAAAATTCCATGTTCTATTTGTGGATATACATAATTCATTTTACACGGAATATAAACAAAACCTACATGGTTTCCCTAACGATATTTTCTTATACCGTATTTTAAAAAACTTGCTCTTGCGTATTCCACTTATGAATTAGAAAACTTATGGTATTTAGTAGACGAAAAAGTCATTTAGTAGACGAAAAAGTCATTTAGTAGAATAAAAAGTCATTTAGTAGACGAAAAAGTCATTTAGTAGACGAAAAAGTCATTTAGTAGACGAAAAAGTCACGTTATTAGAATATGTTTTTTTCTTTACTTGAAAACGCAAACGATTTTCCAATTCTAATTTAATTTACTGATGTTTCATTTGTTTATTTATGAGAAAAAAAAACTTTATTTTAGAATAATTAGTAAAATGAAAATTTCTCATCAAAATATTTTACACGTTTTAAATTAAAATAAGACATGACGAATAAAATAACGTTAACTTCGTTTATTTATAAGAAAATAATAATACTATTTTAGAATAAAAACTCAAATAAAAATATCTCATTAAAATATTTTACACGTTTTAAATTAAAATAACTTATGACGAATTAAATAACGTTTATTGGTTATTGCCCCATATAACTTATTAACTCATTCGCGATGAATAATTTGCAATGGAAAGAGTTAAATAGAACTTTTAATCTACTTATTTCACCCTCTAAATGAAATTTTTCGAAGATGAAACCTATCCCAATCGAATTTTTACCCCCGAAAATTGGTAGTACATAAATTTTCGTGAAAATCGTTAGAGCGGATTTGGAGATTGTGCAAACATACAAACGAACAAACAAACAAATATAGTGACATTGCTCGTTTAATAGTATTAGATTAAATATAATAAGGACATTTACTAGCATGGCTCTATGTTGTCGTTCGAACCTTTCGATTCAATGCGACCCTCTTCCCAATTCCACACCTATTTAAAACATGGTATACTTATCCTGATGTGACAATACGATATTTATATATAATAATTAATGTCATTCTATGGGGCACGTTGCCTCTAGAAGAAGATGTCCAATGTTCCCGAAATTACCAGCGAAACGGCCTTCGGCAGTGAAGAGACCATGCTGCTCCTCTGCCAAAAGACCATTAGCTATAAATCATCGCCCAAATATTTCTAATCCTTCAGTAATACCTAATAGGAGATCAAAATCTTCACTCCCGCATCGCCCAAACCTGTTAAATTCGTCATCAACCACCACCCAGCAACTCAATGATGTTGTCCCTTTTCGGGAGCTGATCAAGGAATTGACTCCAATATTCTCTGGAGATACAGAATTAAAGGCGTCTACGGAATCAAACATCTCCGCTTGCCAAGTTGCAAGTATTTTTTGACTATTTCACCCAAAAATTACCAAGTGAAGAGTCTCCGCCCACCAGTCAATCCGGAGCCAGGCCTGCCTAGGCCCCGCCCCCTCGAGTCGTCCTGACGTCCCTAATCGGAATGTGAGATGGTGACTTTCTGGGAACTATA
Organism: Troglohyphantes excavatus; assembly: GCA_963932185.1. Taxonomy (NCBI): domain Eukaryota; kingdom Metazoa; phylum Arthropoda; class Arachnida; order Araneae; family Linyphiidae; genus Troglohyphantes; species Troglohyphantes excavatus. The sequence continues at coordinate 34,537,557 of OZ010678.1, forward strand.
TACAAGAAAAAAATCCCGAAGAACTAACAACCTGCCTAATACTCCTCCTGTTCAACAGTTATGCCAGTTGATCGGACCCTGCCTTAACCGAGATGCCCCCTTCAAAATTTATATTCGCAATGGTAAACTTCGTTTAATGTAGCCTAGAGCTAACGTGATGTTAAATTACTTGTCATACTGGAGGCGAAGGCTTCTACGGAGCCACGACCTTCGTAAACCCTAAAAACTCATTTAGCAATTAAATGAAAATTAAGTATCCAGGCCAAGTATCTTGGCCTGGTCCTAGATCAGATAATGACATGGGAACCTCAATTTGAATTCATCAATTGCGTAAGGTCAAATTCAGTCTAATACCGCTACTGAACCGCAGAACTAATCTCTTCATGGCCTATAGATTATTGATATATAAAGCCATTCTTAGACCCATTATTACATACGCAGCACCCATATGGGCCTTTGCCTGTAAAACCAGACTTGATAACTTTGACAAATTCCAAAGAAACCAACTGAGAGTCTACATCACGAGGTCCAAATGGTTCGTACGCGACATCGACATAGCCAGTTCACTACATATGTCCTCACTACTTCAATTTATTGGCAAGCTAGCCAATAACTTCTATGGATCAATAGACCATATTAACAATGATAGTTAAATGACGTAGTGGTCTATGATCACGCAGATCCCCTACATGTTCACCGTCAAATGGGCGGCGATCTTGATAGCAAGTTAACTCTTGTATATCCTTGATAACTTTCTGTAAATAAAATTATGTAAAGAAACAAGCGGAATTAAAAAAAAAATCCCGAAGAAATAACAACCAGCCTAATACTCCTCCTGTTCAACACTTATGCTAGTTGATCGGACCCTACCTTAACCGAGATGCCCCCTTCAAATTTCATATTCGCAATGGTAAACTTCATTTGTGCAACCTAGAGCTAATGTTATGTTAAAATCCTTGTCATACTGGAAGGGAAGGCTTCTCCGGAGCCACGACTTTCGTAAACCCTAAAGACTCAACAATGAAAATTATTCGGTTGTGCTTTGCATCAATGTTACTATACACACAAGTTGTCATTAAAAATTAAAAATAAGATTAAAAAGAATCTACATGTAGTATGCGACGTCCATGTCTATTGAAACACTTTCAAGCCTCCTTCCCCCTTTAATAAACAGTGAACAATGTGTATAATTTTATTCTAGAAAAAACATAAAGTTGTATCTATTAACAAAGGATAACTTTTATTTAATTTTTACTGAAAATAAATTGTAAATACAAAATTACTTATTAACTTTATTCTTATTTTTTTTATTACGAGCGAAACGAATAAAGAATTTTCAATTAACTATCATTATACTTCTAACTTCTTTTTAGTGTTCTATTAAAAACATAGCGTTGCTGTGAAAAATGTATCAACCACAAATAAAAACACAACACAATTGTAAGAGCATTTGGAAATGGGTAAGTAGCTTTTTGTATTTACTTTTTCTCTATTTACTTTTTGCTCAATCGCATGCAGTCTATAAATCCTTTCTTTGTTGCAATAATTCGAATTGTACATGGAATTGAAGGAAATGTTATTGTTATTTAAAAATATGTATAGGCGATATATGCTGGTAAAACATTACTTTATAAACCAAATATGAAACTGACGTAATGGAAAAATCCTAAATGGAAAAATAACAGACATCGCGAAAAATTCAAATTCGGGGGTTTTCCTTACGCCCCAGAAAGACGAAAAGAATCTTTACCTTTTTTATTATATATAAAAAAAAAAAGTATAAAAGGCTTTTAAGCTGTTGCCAAATCAGCATCAAATACTCATTTCACACCTTTTGAGAGCGTGGACAAACACTTCTTTATGGTAATGTCCTCCAGGAAAGCAGGGGCGATTTTTGCGAAGAACCTTTTACATGCAAATGTTTCTCTTAAGTAAACAGTGTATGAATTCCCTGAGATTATTTGGCGATGCTCTTTTTTTGAAAGGGATGATGATTAGGTACCAGCTCGTAAACACCAGTTTACTGAAAATGTTTTTTCAGTAGGAGATTAAGTAACATTAAAACCTAAGCAAGATTTGTGTTTCGAATCTATTCTTCTAAACTGTAATCCGAGATATTTAGAGTGTCTTATTTATGCGCCGGGAAATGTTTTATTGCTTTAAAAAACCAGTTGGTACCAGAGAGTTGTAATATTAAATAGAGAGCGCCTTCAATGCCAGACTCTCGTAAGGCCGCGGTGTCAACATTGAAAAAGAAAAACCAACATCACGTGGTTTTAGCGCTGCCACATTTGGCGTTCAGACTTCTTCAGGAGTCCCAAATTTGGTGCACTTTCTTCTTTTTGGTGATAAGGCGTTCTGTCCGTATTCAACTTCTTAACATATATGTTGGTATTTACTTATTTTCAAACAATTTGCGCTAAATATTTCCTCTTCATTAACGAAACGAAAATGTAATTTTCTTTTTGTTCAATACTCGTAAAAACGAAGCTCTTTATATTTCTCCGGTTTTATTGTTCATATTTTCTTATTGAACTATACAAAATAACAATTAAAAGAACTTCGCTAATGGTAAATTTTTTACATAAAAAAGTAACTCAATTACTTCAAAAGTACAAAGAAAGAAAAATATCTTTAATATATCTGTTAAACTCCCTTAAATTGTGCCACTCGTTAAAAAAACGATATTTAAATACAAAATTAAACACAAAACCATATTGCAATACTTCGATCTCACTTAGTTCTGAAAGTCGCCAAGGCCTGCCAAGTAATATTGGCGCATGAATGAATTGGCATTTCCACATATCACGTGGTTTCAATGATGCACACACGGAAATCAGCATTTTTATTCCTCTATTTGTATCATTACTCAATGGTTGGTACACCCTCAGAACAGTCGGTTTTGGCACCCGTTAATGACGCATTGCCTTTCATAAACAGCTGGTACCTCCTTCGAGGTTTCTTTAGGACATCATCTCAAACCCCTTCCGAGCCATCGTTTTGAGAATATCGCAATAATTTTTTTTCATTGGAGTTCAATCTAAACTAAATCCAAATTTAATTCTTCAAACAATTAAGAAAAAAATTTATAAATTCTGCAAATTATAATTAAAAAAAAAAACTTTTTTTTAATTTATATACGCGGTAAAACAGTAAATATTTTACTTAATAATAGTGTTAAATCACAGATGAACTTATTTGTATTAAGTGTGCTAACGACACTGCCACACGAATTATTATTTTGTTAATTTTGCTAAGTGGCAACACTGTATAGATTGGAATGTCGGTTTGTTGATTTTTGTCAGAATTCGTTGAGATTTGGAAAAGTCGGTTGCTTTTGAATAAAGTTTAAGATTCGTGTTTCTTCGTAAACTTCAATGGCGTCCGTTTTATTTTATTTGTGAATGAGTTGAATTTATTAAATCATTCTGCTGATTGAGGATTAAGGCGAATTCCAGAGGTAATTTACTATACTAAAAGTTCAAGAAGTTTGTGATCGGACAAATAGCATCACTTCAACTTAGACCGATGTTGAAAAGCCTAAGAAAAAAAAATTACAACGCATTGCGTAATAAAAAGCTACAGAAATTTAAAACAACCATATGCTGTAAGCACGAATTTCGCTAGGAAACAGCTGATGAAACTACAATGCAACATTCCAGCAATTGGCGCTAAATCCCCTCATAGCCAAACAATTATCATGCCAAGATGACTTTCCTCCATTACACGAATTAGGTGGGAGGACATGGATTGGGGGACATGTTTATCCTTTTCAAAGGACGAACTTGAAAAACTAACTAACCTGAATGTAGAAGGTTCCATATAATTTAAAATTGTATATTTAAACATTTATAATTTAAAAAAATGGTAGTTATTGTTTATAACGAAACAACTCTTTTTGTAAGTTCTTTTGTTTATAATTGTATATTTGACATTCACTTGCAAACTACAATGATTTTGTTTTTAGAAAATAATGCTCTAAACAGAGACATTTAAAAATTTAACCCAGTAACTCATAAAGTTGAGGCCTCCGTGGCCGAGCGGTTAAGGCCTTCAACTACTAATCCGAGGATTGGTGGTTCGAACCCGTGCGATGGACTTGACAAAGAAAAGTGAAAAAGTAGTGATCTTGTGATCGGATGGTTGTCAGCTTCGCTACAAAAATACTAGAAAAGTCGTTCAGAACATCCGCAAAAGTTAACGGCGTGGATACGGGACTGGTGCACGATAAACCTGATCGGGGACCAAAGTCCCGATGTCTATTGAAGAAGTTGGGTGCCAGTTCAGTTTCCTACCAGTTTCCTCGTCATCTGACCATGGTTCTAAAATAACGAGGTGCATGTATGAATGTGTGTGTGTATGTGTTCCCGGGTCTTTCCTTTGAGAGAGACCCCGAACCGTCGCCAATAGCCCACTGTGCAGCTCCAGTGCGACGTTAATTATCCAAACAAACATAAAGCTGAATAATAACTAATAAATTTAAAATGCGCGATATACCAAATATCATATGCCTTAAAATCATATAACGAATTAATATGTCTAAAAATTAATCAATTATCTAGATTTCATAAACTATTACAATGCGAATATGGGTAAGGAATACATTCAATAGCATTTGGAGTTTAATATACTGTGCAATCTTCCCTGACAATAGTGAGCGATTCTTTTAAAAATCTGAACTGTTTATTTAAAATAATTCCAGATATTATTTGCTCAGTTGATAAGGCGTTCAGCTACTAATCAGAGGATTGTTGGTTCGATTCCGTGCAATGGACTTGACATAGAAAAGTAAAAAAGTAGTGTTCTTGCGACCGGAGGGTTGCCAGCTTCGCTACAAAAATATTAGAAAGTCGTCCAGAATATCCAACAAATTATAATGGCGTGTATACGGGACTGGTGCACGATATATCTGATCGGGGTCCAAAGTCCCGACGTCTATTGAAGACGTTGGGTGCCAGTTCAGGTGTTTCCTCGTCATCTGACCATGGTTCTAAAATAACGAGGTGCATGTATGAATGTGTGTGTGAATGTGTATGTGTTCCCGGGTCTTTCCTTCAAGATAGACCCCGAACCGTCGCCAACAGCCCACTGTGCAGCTCTAGTGCGACGTTAATTAACGAAACCAAACCAAACCAACTAGATATTATTTATGATTTGACTGTCTTTTTAAAATTGTATAGCTGGCGTGTAAAAAAAAAGACACTTAAAAGTAAGTGCCTGAACTTTATTTGAGTGCAATTGCATCGTAAATGAGCGATGATGTACTGAAATTAAGAAACCGTACTTTCTCAAAAATGAGCAGTGTGATTTCATATTGCTATTCTCAGTTGTAGTTCAAGCCATCTTAACAAAGCGACCTGACAAACTTAAAATAGTTTATTAAGAAGATGGTTTTCCACATTTTTTTTATGTCGATTGATTAAATAAAAACTGAGTTATTGCAATTTGTCTTACTTCCCATTCTTTTGACACACCTTTTTAACATTGCTTCTGTTTATAATTTCTTCAAGTCGCTCTTGTAAAACAACGGATAAGGCACAGGACTGCGGTGTCCGATGACATGAGTTCGATTCCCAGTAAGTCTTGGTTGTAATTGGTGATATTTATTGAAAGTGATTTATGAAGGCAGCCTATCTGCTCTTTTTATTCATTGTGCTCATTTTTAAGTACATATGTTTTCAAAATGGAAATTAATGTATTCATAGCAATGTTAAGCTTCGGATGTTATAAAAAATTATTACATTTTATTTATTTTTGAGTACCTATTTTTAGCTATATTTAACTCATAGAGTAATGATACAAATAGAGGAATAAAAATGCTGATTTCCGTGTGTCCATCATTGAAACCACGTGATATGTGGAAATGCCAATTCATTCATGCGCCAATATTACTTGGCAGGCCTTGGCGACTTTAAGAACTAAACGAGATCGAAGTATTGTAATGTGGTTTTGTGTTTAATTTTGTATTTAAATATAGTTTTTTTTGAACGAGTGGCACAATTTAAGGGAGTTTAACTGATATATTAAGGAGATTTTTCTTACTTTGTAGTTTTGAAATAATTGCATTACGTTTTTAAGTAAAAACTTTACCATAAGCGAAGTTTTTTCAATTGTTATTTTGTATACTTCAATAAGTTGGTTGATTTTTAATGGCACAAGGGCCAGTTTTGGCCATACTGCGCCAATACTTCAATAAGAAAATATGAACAATAAAACCTGAGAAATATAAAGAGTTTCGCTTCTTCGAGTATTGAACACAAATAAAATATTTTCCTTTCGTTAATGAAGAGGAAATATTTTTCGCATATTGTTTGAAAACAAGTAAATACGTACAGCCGCGGAAAAAAAAAACGAACCACCGATGATTATTTCGTTAGTTTTTATAGTAGAGCTAAACTTAATATACCATTTTGTAGGAAATAAAGTCTACTATACATTGATATACAAAAAATTTGCATAGGGGACTATCTTCATATTAAAATCCGCACCAACTTTAAAATTTCCAATAGCAACACCCAATTTTGATTCAATATTTAAAATCTACGACAAAATTTATCGTTGAATATCAATTTGCAAGTCATTTGGTTAAGTAGTTTTTTAATTATGAATATCGAAAGTTTAGAACTCGTAATGTTAAATGAATTTCTTAAACTTTTAATCATATCTTGCGAAATAATAATTTTATTAAGCTGATATTTTTATCTGTGTTACTTCTAAAAAACCCAAATAAAATACACTAACTTTCATTACTTATATGTATATTTTTTAATTTTATTTAAATTAGGATATTAATATTCATAAAATTTATGAATAGCAACCATGCTATATTTTGATAGGGATGGATTCAGAAAAGCGTTTTATATGCATATCTAAAATTTCATGATTTTCCTCTTTGTAGTTTTTTGGCAATATTATAATGTGCATCAAATGATCATTTAAAGGGTCATACACAAATTTAAAATCTGCAGAACTTAATAGAAATCTACTAATTTTGAGAATTAAAAGCGCAGTGATCGCGTTGGCATAATATTCTAAATTCTTATATAGAGGCGAAGGGTATACGGGAGTGGGGGAATTTATGACCATGGAAAAAGAAGAACCACGACTAACTACGACTTTTCTACCAGCGTACTTTATTTCGAAGTCTCACTAATACTTTGTTCACTGTGGAAGTAGCCCCTCAAATAAGATCGATACATATTGTCTAATATCTCTGCATATAAATGTAGGAAATTAACCAAAATTTGTATTTAGATTATTTTGAGGGCGGGGAACATTTCTGCGCTATCAAAAGTAGGTGTTGCTATTGAAAATTTTAAAGTTGGTGCGGATTCGAGTATGAAGATAGTCCCCTATGCAAATTTTTTGTATATCAATGTATAGTAGACTTTATTCCCTACAAAATGGTATTAAGTTTAGCTCTACTATAAAAACTAACGAATTAATCATCGGTGGTTCGTTTTTTTTTTTTCCGCGGCTGTACATATATGTTAAAAAGTTGAATTCGGACAGAAATCCTTATCACCAAAAGAGAAGAAAGTGTGCCAAATTTGAAACTCCTGCAGATGTCTGAACGCCAAATGTGGCAGCGCTTACAACCACGTGATGTGAGTTTTTCTTTTCAATGTTGACACCGCGGCCTTACGAGAGTCTGGCATTGAAGGCGATCTCTATTTAATATTACAACTCTCTGATTTAACTACCATAAACGGCACTGATCTTTTACTTTTGTGAAAATTGTTTTAGCATATTTATAAAAATATAAGCTGGGTAATCATTTATAAATATATATTCGATTCCCGGTAAGTCTTGGTTGTAATTTTGAGCCCCAGTTGCTCAGTTGGTAAGGCGTTCAGCTACTAATCAGAGGATTGGTAGTTCGAATCCGTGAAATGGACTTGACACATACAAGTAAAAAAGTAGTGATCTTGCGATCGGAGGGTTGCCAGCTTCGCTACAAAAATACTAGAAAGTCGTCCAGAATATCCAACAAATTATACTGGCGTGTATACGGGACTGGTGCACGATACATCTGATCGGGGTCCAAAGTCCAGACGTCTATTGAAGCGTTGGGTGCCAGTTCAGGTGTTTCCTCGTCATTTGACCATGGTTCTAAAAATAACGAGGTTCATGTATGAATGTGTGTATGAATGTGTGTGTGAATGTGTATGTGTTCCCGGGTGGTCTTTCCTTCGAGATAGGCCCCGAACCGTCGCCAATAGCCCACTGTGCAGCTCTAGCGCGACGTTAATTAACAAACCAACCAACCAACCCTGGTTGTAATTATCTTTATTTATTGAAAGTGATTTATGAAGGCACCCTATTAAACTAACATATACTCTATTCATTATACTCACTTTTGAGTACATGCCTCTTCCAAAATCGAAACTTATGTATTCAGAGCCTTGATAACATCGAATGTACTAAAAAATCAGTTTTTATTGAGTACCTATTTTTAACAGTATGGCTATTTCGCTATGATGTTGAAAAAATTAGTTTGCATGAGAAGAAATTTGCAAAGAATTCCAACATTCAAATGCTAAAAATTTATAATTACTTGTAGTTACACAATTGAGTTTATAAGATGAAATTTATAAATATATAATATTTATCATGGTTGGTTGAGAGGCCTCCGTGACCGAGTGGATAAAGGCGTCAACTGGGAATCAAAGGGTTCCTGGTTCGATGCTGTGCTACGGACTTAACTAAGAAAAGTAAAAAAGTAGTGATCTTGTGATCAGAGGGTTGCCAGCTTCACAACAAATACTAGGAAAGTCGACCAGAATATCCACAAAAATTATCGGTGTGTATACGGGACTGGTGCACGATAAATCAAATCGGGGTACAAAGTCCCGACGTCTATTGCAGGCGTTGGGTGCCAGTTCAGGTGTTTCCTTGTCATTTGACCATGGTTCAAAAATACGAGGCATCGTTTCCGGGTCTTTCCTTCGAGATAGGCCCCGAACCGTCGCCAATAGCCCACTGTGCAGCTCTAGTGCGACGTTATTTAACAAAACCCAAACCAAACCAAACCATGGTTGGTTAATTAAAAAAGTTTGGTTTTGTTTTGTTAATAACGTCGCACTAGAGCTGCACAGTGGGCTATTGGCGACGGTTCGGGGTCAATCTCGAAGGAAAGACCCGGGTACACATACACAGTCACACACACATTCATACATGCACCTCGTTATTTTAGAACCATGGTCAGATGACGAGGAAACACCTGAACTGGCACCCAACGCCTTCGATAGACGTCGGGACTTTGGACCCCGATCAGATGTATCGTGCACCAGTCCCGTATACACGCCAGTATAATTTGTTGGATATTCTGGACGACTTTCTAGTATTTTTGAAGCGAAGCTGGCAACCCTCCGATCGCAAGATCACTACTTTTTTACTTTTCTATGTCAAGTCCATTGCACGGATTCGAACCACCATTCCTCTGATTAGTAGCTGAACGCCTTTTCTACTGAGCAACTGGGGTTCGTTGATTAAAAAAGACATCCAACTGGAGTTACACAATGGCGACGGCTAGGGATCTATTCCAATGAAAACACAGCCATAAATTTTAGTTTTGAAACACGGTTAGATAACGAGGACAATACTTGAGCGGCTATCACCCCACGTATTTGTAAAAACGACTGATTAAACGTGCACCAGTGCCATTTGCTTCTTGAGGATGACGAAAAATGGAAATAAAGTGGCACCACTTCGTAAAACGAGCCAGCTGCACTCTTAGAGTCAAGGTTTTAAGCTCAAATCTTCAGTTGTGAGTTTGTTATTCGTTCGTTACTCTGGCGAACTCATACTCTTCATAACTCTACGACACTCTCAGAACAAACTATTTCTGAATGCTCCCTAGTAGAACAATATTTTTGGGATACATTATTTGCAAGAATAAGCTATTCTGCAATTTCAATCATTTTTAGAGTATTAAAAGAACCATTTCTTATAATTCAATTTTTTTTTAACATTTTAGTACAGAAATAAATATAAGTGATGCATTACGAAGTCCTCATAGAAGACGCAAACATTAGGTCCTTTGCGGCCTTCTATGCTTCCGATGTTATCCTGTCCCTACTCTAAATAGGGACTTGGCACGCCAAGTGGCATGGTTCGATAGCACTATTTTCCAAGACTACCCGCACTTTGGGAAAATGACTTTTATGTCATTCCACGTACGCTGATTGAGCCGCGTCCCTCGTTGGATTCTTGATCTTTCTGGTCTCTTTCTCTAACCGCCTAACGGCTATGTCAAATCTCAAATGTCCGGAAACTACGGCGTTAACTCCGAAGAATCGGTACGAATCGAATAATTGTCACCGAGTTGCACCCCATATTAAATATTAAAGAAGATTAAATGTAAATTAACTTATAAAATAATGCATATACCCTAAAAGTACTATGCAATGTAAGGTCGTTTTTAACATATTTAAATATTTAAACTAGTCCGATTTAATTCAACTTCAATTTGGCGAAAAAAAATATTTGCTACTTTCTTGTAGTTGAAGTTTTTTAGGAAGCAAACGATAAACTTAAATAAATAAGTCTTGAATATAATATTTTTTAAAGTCACATGAGCATTTAGTTGCCCGTTTCGGCAATAGATGGCAGATCATTCGAATAAGGGTGACTATAGGCTCTACACAGATCCCCAGTGTTGGTTGTAATGTTTATTTGTGGGAGTGAAAATGGCTTGAGAAATCAATTTGTTTTCCTCCCACCAGATGGCACACTTGTCTGCTTTACTATTGGAATACCGCTTATCTATGTAGAAAAATTCTCATATTTATTCGCAATATCAATTTATTTTGAAGCAATTGACATTTGTTTGGTTTTAATTATCTTTAATAAATTAATGTTATTAAATTATAATTACGTTTCAATAAAAAAATAATAACAGAAATCGAGTTTAAATAAAAGCTATATATTTTTATAAATATAAATAGCTAATTTCAGGAACGAGTTGAAAATTTAACAAAACTTGGTAAAATCACAGTTTTTAACCGGAAAAATTATTTAATATTAACCATTTTAGATTTTTAATTAAAAAAAGAGTTATAACTTTTAAAAATTTATTTTATATTTATTTCTAATTGGCGTATAAGTCCTATTTCCAGCGTACCTAACTCAGCATCAGTTGAACAGACTTAAAATATGGTTTTTAGCCCTTATTAAGAAGTATGCTTTTCATATAAATTTAGTTTTGATATGTTAAAAAAATTACTTCATATGTTAAAAAATATGTTATTATAATTTCGATATGAATTTTTTTTCATTATAAGTTCGATCTGTAGTTGCACTTATTTGTTTTCATATTCTTTGTCAGACTTTTTCTCATGCTTGTTCAAACACAGTAATTTATTCCTTTCCTAAACAAAAATAAAAATACGAAATAATACAACTTAGTAATATTACTATGAATAAACATAAAACATGTGCATTAAACATGTTAACTTGCAACAATGTTGAGGTAAAACAACTATTATATTTCGATATACTGCTTATCGAAAAGGAGTATTAAAGGAGACTCGAGCTTAAAATCCTAATATTGATTAATGAATTCAGAAATATGATTTTTTCCATTATTAGAAAATCTTTTTCTGCAATTATTATCTGCACAATTATCAAAAAAAAAATTATATATAAAAAAATATATTATTGTTTTATGCGATTTTAGAGCATAAATATTCCTTTTAAATAAAACACTTTTCCTCCATTAAATTTTAATATTAAAAAAAATGATTATATTACGTCAAAGTATGTACACCTTAATTATGAACAGAGTTTTGTTTTAATTGTTTTAATAAACTTATTAAATTCAAATCAGAGCAGCAAAAGTAGCTATATCCAGCATACGTGAATATGAGGGTCAGCAATAATAATAATTTCTGATGATTTTCAAAATAATAAAAAAACATGTTTTTTAGATGTTTATTATGCGATTTATAATTTTTATATACTTTTCGTCTGCAACGTTCAACATTTACACAAAATTATTTTTTTTAAATTTTTGTCACGTTTAAAATTCTAAGGTTTTGTTAAAACTTTACTCTTTGAAACTAAACTGGTAATAGTTTTTGAAGCTCTAATATTTGTTTTATAAACGTGTGAATTGCTTTTTTAAAATTAAGTTATGCATATTTTTTTTGTGAACATAAAAATTTGAATATTTTTTAGGTTGTGAGGTGTTTTTTAGGTTGTTATAGGTTTTTGAAAACAATTAAAACCCAAATATGCAAAAGTCTATTCATACGTCTGTAGTATATATTTTGACGTTATTTAATATATAAATATTTTTTAAACATAAAGATTATTATTTAGAAAAAGTTGTTCTAATAAAGCAAAAAAAAATAATATTTATGATTTTCTCTCTATTTTAAAAATAAGTAAGCCCTAGGGGGAAAAAGTAAGTCCTAGGGGGAATTTTCAGTTCTTTCAATATTATTCAGATCGTATCTCAAAATGTGTAAGTCCTAAAATTATGAAATTAAGTGAATTTGTTAAGAAATGTTTGATAAATAAGAAGAATATATTTTTGTTTCAATACTGTTATTAGTTTATAAGTTATTTAATATTAAATTCGTCGTTGATAAAATTTCGCTTACAAGTAATTTTGTCCGTCGAGTTTCTGAAACACTATTAAGAGGAGAGATCCAATTTTTTTAGGGAGTGTACAAATAGGTTTGAACTGGAAATCCAAGTAAGCATTTTTTTAAATTCGAATTAGTTTTGGATTTATAAGTTTTTTAAACATTTAAACACGCTCCACTTTTTGAAGTTTTTTCACCCTCATTTTTGAAACGTGATTTCTAAATTGCTATAAGTCATTTAAAATTACATATTCTCTTATTCAAAAAAATATATTAATGTTCGCTAAAACTTCTTCTTTCTGATGTTATAAAGATTATATTCCTATCTTTACAATTAAATTAGATATAGTCAATTAAGATAGGTATAAAAAGTAGCGAAGAAGGATAAATATGTCAGATATTTCGAGAAAATTTTAATTTGCGACTTTTTGTCTCATTGTTCCGCTTGCATCTAAGAAAGTAAATGTCCTAAAATTATGAAATTATGCCAGTTTATTAAGAAATGTTTAGGTAATAAGATGAATATATTTGTTTTTCAATACGATCAGTATATTAGACGTTATTTTATGTTAAAGTCATGATTTTAGAAAATTTTGAAAACAATTCATACATTTTTGTATAATTGTCTTCCAATTTTCAACAAAAAAATAAATAAAAAATTAGGGGTATAGATTAAACTATTGGCTACAAATGATCCAGAGCGTTTGTGAAATTTCGATTTAGTTTTGTAGTTATAAATTTTTAAATCATTCACAAAATGTCTGAAATAATCGTAAATTTTACGTGTATATTCACAAAAGATAAATTAAAACTGCTCTAAGTAGTTCAAAAATATACTTTTTTCCCGTTAAAAAAATATAGTTATATTCGTAAAATTTTCCTTTCTTGAATGGTATAAAAACTGAAATTCTATCTTAAAAAATAAATTAGATGTAACTATTTATGTGAAGTACTATAATTATTATTAAAAGATATTTCGGAGCAAAATGCCAACGTTGGCAAAATGCCAACATGTATGTAAATCCAAATTCCGTAGCTTAATATATATTTTAATGGGGAATTATTATTAGCGCCAATTCTCAATAATCTTACTTTATATAAATAAAAGTTGGCGAATTATAGGCTTATTTTTGCTTGGCGCGTTTTATGCTGCTGTTTGCTTACACGTTTCGCTTTTCAATGAGTAGAAACAATTGCGTTGAAACAGTTCTGCAGTTGAGCTTTTCCAGTTATCAGACCCACCACAACGGCGGCAACGTTTCTGTGTGTGTGTGGGGGGGGGGGGGGGGGGGGGGGGGAGAGACCATGCCCCCCCTCCCCCCCTGTAAACTTGAAACCTTAAAAGTTGGGGTTTTCGAATTTTAAAAATCCCTGAGTTGGGAAAATTTATGCCTCAGGAAAATTAATATTATTAGCAAATGAAAGCGACGGAAGACTAGAAATTGACCAGCTTGTATTAAGATGAAACTTAAATGAGATCTCAAAACGGAACACTGCATTGGAACATGCGTGCAACAAATCAATACTTTCGAGAGAACTGTTTAATATTACCTATAAAAAAGCTGACAAATGTCTATAAGTTGGAATTGGGATTTTTTTTTAGCACTGTTGCGTTGTGAATTTCGAATCGGTAAGTGTGGTCTGGTTAATAAACGTCGCACTAGAGCTGCACATTGAACTACTGGCGTTGGTTATTGGTACGTATTTACTTACTACATCAAGGACGCTTTGGTTCGAGGCCTTTTTCGAAGAAAAGACCCGGGAACGACATCTCATATTTTTAACAATGGTCAGATAACGAGAACAACACTAGAGCTGGTACCCGATGTCTTTAAGTTGGGAATTTTGAATCGTTCACTTTCGGAATTTCGGATCGTTAAGTTGGGAAATTTCTTGTCTGAACATCCCAAAAATAAATTTGTGTGACGGCACTGCCAGTAATAATTTGTATAACTAAAAAAAGTATTGTTGTTAGGACACATTGTCATTGTCTACAGTGTATGAAGCCGATATTGTTTGCGAAGCGTTAGCGGAGCAGGAGGCGGAGCCCCCTAGTATTAAAAAAAAAGTTAGGATTTGAAGCTCGGGTCTCCTTTAAAATTAAATTTAGTCATAAACTAAGCTAGATACTTAGCCCCCCCTCCCCGTAATTGTAAAGTGTAAGCTAGGACTTCACTGTTTTATTCGGTAATAGGGCCCTGCATATAACATTAGTTCTAGGCTACATAAATGAAGTTTACCATTGCGATTAGGAACTTTGAAAGGGGGCATCTCGGTTAAGGCAGGGTCCGATCAACTGGCATAACTGTGGAACAGGAGGAGTATTAAGCAGGTTGTTAGTTCTTCGGGATTTTTAAAAAAAATTCCTTTCGTTTTTTTACATAATTTTATTTACAGAAGGTTGCCAAGGATTTACAAGAGTTAACTTGATAGCATGAGCTCCACCCTTGGACGGTGAATATGTAGGGGATCTGTGTGATAATGACCACTCTTCATTGTCATTATGGTCCATTGATCCATAGAATCTAGTGGCTAGCTTGCCAATAAATTGAAGTAGTGAGGGCATTTGTAGTGAGTTAGCTATGTCGATGTCGCGTACGAACCATTTGGACCTCCTGATGTAGACTCTCAGTAGGTTTCTTTGGAATTTGTCAAAGTTATCAAGTCTGGTTTTACAGGCAAACGCCCATATGGGGGCTGCGTATGTAATAATAGGTCTAAAAATGACTTTATATATCAATAGTTTATTGGTCATGGAGAGATTAGAGATCTGCGGTTCAGTAGCGGCATTAGACTGAATTTGACCTTACGCAATTTATCCTTGATGAATTTGAAGTCGTATAGGATAAGATCACTTATTATACGCAAATTATATATTATAGGCCAAAATGTAATATAATTAGTATGCATATAATTGATATAATTAATCAATTATAATTAATCAATTATAATTAATCAATTATAATTAATTAATTATAATTAATTAATTATAATTAATCAATTATAAATAATCAATTATAATTAATCAATTATAATTAATAAATTATAATTAATAAATTATAATTAATCAATTATAATTAATTAATTATAATTGATCAATTATTATTGATCAATTATAATTAATCAATTATAATTAATCAATTAAAATCAATTACAATTAATCAATTATAATCAATTATATTTAATCAATTATAATTAATCAATTATAATTAATCAATTATAATGAATCAATTATAATTAATCAATTATAATTAATCAATTATAATTAATCAATTATAATTAATCAATTATAATGAATCAATTATAATTAATCAATTATAATTAATCAATTATAATTAATCAATTACAATTAATCAATTATAATTAATCAATTATAATTAATCAATTATAATTAATCAATTATAATTAATCAATTAAAATCAATTACAATTAATCAATTAAAATCAATTACAATTAATCAATTATAATGAATCAATTATAATTAATCAATTATAATTAATCAATTATAATTAATCAATTATAATTAATCAATTATAATTAATCAATTATAATAAATCAATTATAATTAATCAATTATAATTAATCAATTATAATTAATCAATTACAATTAATCAATTATAATTAATCAATTATAATTAATCAATTATAATTAATCAATTATAATTAATCAATTAAAATCAATTACAATTAATCAATTACAATTAATCAATTAAAATCAATTATAATTAATCAATTATACTTAATCAATTATACTTAATCAATTATACTTAATCAATTATACTTAATCAATTATAATTAATCAATTATAATTAATCAATTATAATTAATCAATTATAATTAATCAATTATACTTAATCAATTATAATTAATCAATTATAATTAATCAATTAAAATCAATTACAATTAATCAATTATAATCAATTATAATTAATCAATTATAATTAATTATAATTAATAAATTATAATTAATAAATTATAATTAATAAATTATAATTAATAAATTATAATTAATAAATTATAATTAATAAATTATAATTAATAAATTATAATTAATAAATTATAATAAATCAATTATAATAAATTATAATTAATAAATTATAATTAATAAATTATAATTAATAAATTATAATTAATAAATTATAATTAATAAATTATAATTAATAAATTATAATTAATAAATTATAATTAATAAATTATAATTAATAAATTATAATTAATAAATTATAATTAATAAATTATAATTAATAAATTATAATAAATCAATTATAATAAATTATAATTAATCAATCATAATAAATTATAATTAATCAATTATAATACATTATAATTAATCAATTATAATCAATTATAATTAATCAATTATTATAAATTATAATTAATCAATTATAATAAATTAAAATTAATCAATTATAATTAATCAATTATATGCATTTATTTTTATACTTAATTTTTTAAGCGAAATTACAAATGCAGTAAAATACTTAAAGTGGCAAATAATTAGACAAACAATTCGAAATACTATAACTATCATTGTCACACAAATAGAGAAAAATTTAAATTAAACATTAATTATAACCGCAATGCCCCTCTACAAATCCCATATATTAATATTCGTTTGAAAGCTTTCGTTGTCGCATACATTTAACATCCAGTGCATTTATTTCTAAACAAAAATGAAGGGCTGAAATAACAAGGCATCGTTAGGAAAACAGATTTTTACAAGGAAGTTCTACATTATATCTGTTTCCTTTATTTGCAATGAGAACGTGAAAAGATGATTAATTTGGGCAATGATTGATATCACTAAACAATTTTCCTTTCCGATTTCTTTATGTGGCGCAACGTGCGGGCGGAATGAAAAACTGTCCAAGTTTCATGATTTATGGCCCCTTTCAAAACAGGGCACAATCTCGATTGCGGAAAAGTATACAGGATAATGATTTTTAAGGGCTTCTACAAAGGGAAAGTTAAAATGATTTCTAGATAAACGACGGTTGTTTTTCTTTAAGCCACTCTAAATGTAATTTTAGTTTGAAAAGTTTAAGAGTTATACTGCAAAAAACATTTCTACTGTTTATAAGTTCTTAATGTCGCCCTGATAATACAACTGGGCTGCGGTGTCTGTGGATCTGGGTTCGACTCCTAGTAAGTATTGGCTATAATTGTTGATATTTATTTAAAGGGATTTAGGATGGCAGCTTATGTAGGCAAGCAAATACACTTTTTATTCATTTTTACCCATTGTACTCATTTTTGAGTACATGTCTTTTTCAAAAATGAAACCTTTGTATTCGGAGCTATGATAAGCATCGAATGTAATCGAAAATGAGTACATTTTACTTATTTTTGAGTACCTAATTTTAACAGTGCGCCTCTTACGATTCGTTGCTTGTAAGTAAGAACCATAAAATAATAACCGAAATAATATATATATTATAATAATAATAGTGATGATGCTTTTAAAGTTAGTTCATTTGATTCAGCCTCCAATTGAAGTAACCCAGCAAAAATAGTCAGCATGGAACATTCATCAAAACTGTGAAATACAAGATTTTATCCATGAAAATAAAAAAATTGCATTTATTTTAATTCATCTCCAATTTCGCAAATTCTTAGTGAGTTTTTTTGCTGGAAACACACACTGTAAAATACAGGTATTAAAAATGAGTACCTGAATCTACTTTTTTTTCTTCTTTGAGTACAATTGCATCGTAGATGAGCGATGCCTTAGTTAAATTTAAGTAACCGTACTTTCTCAAATATTAGCAATGGGATTTAATATTGCTGATATCAGCTTCTGCTTAAGCTATCTTAACAAAGCGATCTGATAAACTTAAAATAGTTGCTCAGAAGATGGTTTATGTCGATTGCTTAAATGGAGACTGAGTTATTACAACTCAATTATATATTTCCATTCTTTTGGAAGACCTTTTTAACATTTCTTCTGTTTATAATTTCTTCACGTCACTCGTTGTACAAAGGATAATGCCTTGGACTGCGGTGCCTGATGATATGGTTTCGATTCCCGGTATGTGTTCCAGCTTTTGTTCCAGCCATATTAACAAAATGACCTGATAAACTTAAAATAGTTGCTCAGAAGATGGTTTTCTGCATTATTTGATGTCGATTGCTTAAATGGAAACAATACAATTTTAACTATTACAATACAATTATCTTACTCTCCATTCTATTGGTACACCTTTTAAACAAGTCTTCTGTTTATAACTGCTTCTCGTTGCCCTGGTAGTAAAACAGATAAGGGTCTGGACTGCCGTGCCTCAGGATATGGGTTCGATTCTCGATAAGTATTGGCTGTAATTGTTAATATTTATTGAAAGTGATTTATGAAGTCAGCCTATGTTAATCTGCTCTACCTAATCATTGTGCTTATTTTTCATAACATTTTTTTCCGAAATTGAAACTTATGTATTCGGAACCATGATAAGCATCGAATGTAATAAAAAATTTGTACATTTGAGTTATTTTTCATTACCTATTTTTAACAGTTTAAGTGTTAGGGCGGCTTGTATACCAGGGATAGTTTTTTCCTCTAAAACATCTGTTATAAGGGATTCTTATTTCGAAATCAAAATAACTATTTAAGCGCGGTGCAGATTTGAGAGTATCTGCTGTAAATTATCGGAGCATTTTTTAAAATACTTTTCAGTTCAAATACTGCGAGAATCCTTGAATATTCTATTTTCTACTACTTTAAACACTAAAGTTTTATTTAGTGCTTTTATGCTATACAAAACCGAATACTGTCAATGATTTTTTTTTATATTTTTAAAAATATAAAACATATTTACATATTAATATAGTGGGACTTTAGAAATATATCTATTATATTAAAAATATTTAAATTTTTGTTTTTTAAATTATGTTTAATCTAATATATTGATACACATTGAATTAATGTAATACTTGAATTGTTGCAAAAACTATCTTTTCATATTGTGATGATTTCAATCTAAAATTGGATTATTAAAGTTTTCTAAATTAAGCTCTGTGGATTTAAGTTTAAAAAAAAAAGTTCTGACTTTCGAACTCATAGACATTTAGTATTCTTCTTTAAACACGTTGTTTTAAATTTTGACATTAAACATGTTTAAAATCAGCTACACGGTATATATGAATTAAAACACTATGCCACGCTTTTAGGATGAGTCACTCCGACACTATAACTCCGTAGCAAATAGATCCATGGCATAAATTTTGTCTCATTCGATAGGCGCTGATACGCGGAAAATCTGGAAGAGAGAAAATCACGTGTCTGGGTCCGCATGGTCAGGCGGAACAGCTTGTGTATCTTCCTTCATTTGGTAAGGTTCATTGGAAACCAATTCTAAGTCTGTAATGTTTATCCGAATACATAAGTTTCATTTTTGAAAAAGACATATTCTCAAAAATAGATTATAATGAGTACAAAGATATGTCGCTTGCATAAATAGGCTGCCTTCATAAATCCCTTTCAATAAATAATAACAATTACGACTAAGATTTACCCATATCCTAAGTTCGAATTTCAGAACTTTTCATTTAAAACTTTAAACTACAGAGATTATTCTATAAAACTTTAATAATCCAATTTTTGATTGAAATCGTCGCAATATGAAAAGATAGTTTTTTAAACAATTCAAATATTACATTAATGTAATGTGTATCAATACATATAGATTGAACATAATTTAGAAAACAAAAATTTAAACTTTTTTAAATATAATAGATATATTACTAAAGTTCCACTATATTAATATGTAAAATACTTTTTTTATGTTTTATAAAAAAAAATAAAATTCAGATCTGTTTTCGGGTTTTCATTTTCACATCGGAGTAATGTAATTTAGTTTACGAACTCTATTAATCTGTATAAACGACAATAAAATCAGTGCTTTCACAGGATTTGTTATATACCATGCATAAAAGCACTAAATATAGGCTTTAGTGTTTAAAGTAGTAGAAAATAAAATATTCAAAGATTCTCGCAGTATTTGAACTGAAAAGTATTTAAAAAAATTATCCGAACATTTACAGTAGATACTCTCAAATCTGCACCGCGCTTAAATAGTTATTTTGATTTCGAAATAAGAATCCCTTATAACAGATGTCTTAGAGTGAAATCCGTTATACCACCAGGCCGACGTAAATAATTTATAAACAGAATAAATGTTGAAAACGTCTGCCAAAAGAATGGGAAGTAAGATATTTTGTGGTGAGCTGTAATAACTCCGTTTGCACTTAAGCAATCGACATCAAATAATGTAGAAAAACATTTTATGAATAATTATTTTAAGTTTGTTTGTCAGGTCAGTTTGCTGAGATGGCTTGAACAGAAGCTGTGATTACCCAAGGATACTGAAGACTATATATATATATAAGATGTGCTTGTTCTCGCGATGTCTGACGGAAGGCGGGGAAAGCACATTTTTGACGTCATAGTGACGCCTACATCGCGCTTTCTGTAGGCGTGTCTAATGCTATCGTGTGTGAGGTGTTGCCATCTATTCGTTTTTTTGTGAACTATTAAAAAGTGATAAGCTAACTTTATTTAGTTGCTTTTACTGCATTTTATGAGTTTAAATTATATTTTAAGGATTGCATTTAGTATGGAAAAATTGCAAAAGATTTGCTTAATAAATTAAGCGTATTAAAATAATATTAGCTGCCATGAGGGCATGTCTATGAATTTTGAAAGAGTAAAATAGGGGTAGGAAACATCAGGTCAATGCATTTGTATTGGACATATTAAATGAGTTACAATTTCAATCAAGTAAAATACAGGGACATAACAAAACAAGGACGGATTAGTAGTGAAGCTACCTGAACACAATTATTTACAGGTATTTACAATATTTACATTATTTTGCTAATTAAAAATTAAATCACCAGTTGTTACCCAACCGGGGATCGAACCTAAGTAGCAATGCTTGAAACACACAGCCAATGAGAATGATCAAAAACCGATTGTAAGGCGGAGCAAAAGACGTCAAAAATGTGCTTTCCTTGCCCACTTTCAAAAAGGGAAAAACGAGCGCACCACTATCACTATCCTTGGTGACTACCAATATTTAATCGCACTGCTCATTTTTGAGAAAGTACGATTACTTAAATTTGAGTACGTCATCCCTCATTTACGATGCAATTGTACTAAAAAAAACGAGTTTACTCACGTACTCATTTTTAAGTACTTTTATTTTACTGTGAAGCATTATATGAATAGTAATATTCATATAAGTAGTATTAGTACCTTTTAGAACATGATACTATTTCATATTCACATTAGATATATTTTAATTTCACATTCATTCCACATTTCATAAGATTGTGAAATTAATATTTTTTTAATATAAATTTTTTGAGGGCGTCTTGGGTAATTTTTTTGTTCCAACCAGAAGTCAAAAGTTTAGAAAATTCTTTATCCAAAGTCGTCAGCATATCTTATTATTTAAAGACATTTTCCAAGATTTTTACAAAATAAAATTCAAGAATATCCAACCGAAACGCCATTGTCATACCAAAATGAAAATTCCCTAGAATTTCCACTGCACCATCCCCATATAAACCCTCCTCAGTTTCGTACAAACTTCTTCCACTCAAAAATAAAGAAAAATAAACCTTCTCGAGGCAGACACAAAAAAATTGCCTCTTTATTTCAGAATCCCTTTCTCCGAAAAACCTTCAAATATCCTGACAGTCTGTCAGGTAAAGCAGAAATTTGAGCTCTGAGTTGTGCGATATCTTTTCAAAAGGAGTCATTTCCAGTAAGGAATTTCTATAAAAAGACTTTTTTTTAGGCTGACTTTCTTTCTATGCTAGTGGATGAAGAGTTTGTTTGGGTTAGATGTCGATGTTGTTCGTTCCTACTTTCCCAGAAAAGACGTGTCTTTGTTGGCGTTATTGTGAGATTCGAAAGGTTACTTGGTTCCATGTTTTCGTTGAATTTTTGATTTGGCTAATATAGTTTTTGAAAGCGAAGAATAGAGTAAAAAAGGAGATATATGAGTGCCCGATTACCGAATACGACAGTGAGGTCCAAGCTTACCCATTGAAATCCGAGCTCACCTAGTGAAATCCGAGCTTAAACTTCACATTTCCGTTGGTCTTTAAGTTACTTGATTCTATTTTTCCGTTGAACTTATTATTTGGCTAATATAGCTTTTGAAAACGAGGAATTGAGGGAAAAAGGAACTATATGAGTGCACGATTACCGAATACCACAGAAAAGTCCGAGCTTACCCAGTGAAATCCGAGCTTACCTAGTGAAATCCGAGCTTGCACTTTACATTTCCGTTGGTCTTTAGGTTACTTGATTCTATGTTTCCGTTGAACTTATTATTCGGCTAATATAGTTTTTGGAAGCGGGGAATTGAGAGAAAAAGGAACTATATGAGTGCACGATTATCGAATACCACAGAAAAGTCCGAGCTTACCCAGTGAAATCAGAGCTTACCTAGTAAAATCCGAGCTTGCACTTTACATTTCCGTTGGTCTTTAGGTTACTTGATTCTATGTTTCCGTTGAACTTATTATTCGGCTAATATAGTTTTTGGAAGCGAGGAATTGAGAGAAAAAGGAGCTATATGAGTGCACGATTACCGAATACCACAGAAAAGTCCGAGCTTACCCAGTGAAATCCGAGCTTACCTAGTAAAATCCGAGCTTGCACTTTACATTTCCGTTGGTCTTTAGGTTACTTGATTCTATGTTTGCGTTGAACTTATGATATGTTTCCGTCGAATTTATTATTTGGCTAATATAGTGTTTGAAAGCGAATAATTGAGTAGCCCAAATGCAAAAGAAGCTAAATTCAAGCCCGGTTACTGAATGGGACAGTGAAGTTCGAGCTTACACTTCATATTTCCGCTGGCCCTTAGTAGTCCATTGCAATTAGACCGAAAAATGGCAAATAGGAGAAAAAATTACAATAGTTTTTAAACTTTGGTCAAATACTCGTTTGACCTCCAGGAATTGAAAACGAAGAGTTCCCCTCCTTGAGGGGGGAGCTTTCCCCCCTAGCCCCCCTAATCCCCCCCCCTCGAAATTTCGAAAAATATTGTATCTCGCTTATAAAACAAGCTATAATTACAATTTTTTTTTTAAATATAAGTAATTTTTTTCTATTAATTATTACTTTATATTTAAGCTTGTATCTGGCATAGTTTTCATATAAAAAAATTCATATCTGTAAAATGTTTCATTTCTTTCTATGGCTATTTTTCTATTATAGCAAACCAAAAAAGTGTTTTATTAAACTACTAAACTTGAATTGAAAAGTTTATTTATTTAGTTATTTACTTCATGCAACAGGACATTTTCCTTACACCAATGCTTGCTAATTGTAGCTCCGGCCTCCAGGATATGAATGTACTTGAAAAGAACATGACAACTGAGGAATTCCGTAAATTTACTCTGGACAGCTTATTTACAATTCATCGTTCAAATAACAACTGGTCTGGAGTTTGGTAAGACATGGTGATTGAGCAAACGATAATGAAAATTTTAAAAAGCTTTGGAGGCGTTACACATGGAAGAAGTTTTCCTGCGGTAACATTCTTAATATATGCCTTAAAATTGCCAAGTCAAATATGGGTGTTTACGGTTTTTAGACCATTTTTTTTAATCTGTTAATGTACCTGGTTTTTTCCGATTGGATGGGTTTCGTTTAGTTAATTAACATCGCTGTATAGATGCACATTGGGCTATTGGCGAAGGTTCGTGGTCTATCACAAAAGGAAAGGCTCGGCAATAATGCCTCGCATTTTTGAACCATCCCAATTGGTTGGGAAAAAGTAGTTTTAGATGGGAAATTGCCAACCGGACCAGAAGTAAAATTTATTAAAATATTGCATTTTTTTAAAAATATTTTCCAATATTTTTATGCATACGTGGGCCATAAGAATATTGGTAATTTTCTGTTGACTTGTCAAAATCACAATCCTAGTTTTCAAACTTGCGAAATATGTGACTTTTTTTTTAAAGTGAAACTCCTTAATTTCAACTTTTAAAAAAAGTTTCAGAAGTTTGCCAATTAGGTTTGTGATTTTGCCAAGTCTTCATGAATTTACTAACATTGTGAGGTGGATCTTAGGAGGGACCTGATTGGCATGATACAATTTGGCTCTCGCAAGCTGAAAAAAAATGACGTAGCTAAAAGCAACGTTTTCGTCAACCAGCTCAGTACCCAGGTAGCACGACCATATGGGCCCACTTGGGTTGGTAATGGGATATCCATATGGGCCCTGCTGGGCAGCCCATGTGGATCCAGAAAGAAACGACCCCTTTTGTTCTATACTGGCCCAGTTGGGATTTTCCCACATGGGCCCATGTGGGATTACTCAACTGGGCCCAGGTGGGATTTTCCATCTGGGCCCGCGTGGGAAAACCCAACTGGGCCAGTATAGAACAAAAGGGGCCGTTTCTTTCTGGATCCATGTGGGCTGCCCATCAGGGCCCATATGGATAAACTATATAGCCCAGTATGGGGAATTCCATATGGGTCCATGTGGGGTAACCCAACTGGGCCAGTATAGAACAAAAGGGGTCGTTTCTTTCTGGATCCATGTGGGCTGCCCATCATGGCCCATATGGATAAACTATATAGCCCAGTATGGGGAATTCCATATGGCTCCACGTGGGGCAACCCAACTAGGCCAGTATAGAACAAAAGGGGCCGTTTCTTTCTGGATCTGTATGGGCTGTCCATCCGGGCCCATATGGATAACTTATATGGATCTGTGAGGGTTCACTACATGGATTCAAATGGGTTTCTCCACACTGGCCCTTCTATATTAGGACACTATACATGGCCAATGAGTTAGTCAACTTAGAACACTATTCTGAATGGCTAAAATTTCTTGAAATGGTGAATCTAAAGATACTTCGTGTATTCTAATATTTTACCAATTTTTTTTATTGTTATAATATAAATAAGAATTCCATAAATATTTTAACACTTTGTTTAGTGACAATTTTAAGAAGAAAAAAAGTTCATTTGATAACATAGTATTAACACATGTATTCAAATTAAACCGTCTTTCGCTTTAAATTGGCGATTTAGTGTTAAATGTCTATAAAATTCTTATTTATGACAATTGAAAAATTGGTAATATTGAAATACACCAAATAGATTTTTTAGTTACACCATTTAAATAAATTATAGGAGATTAGAATAGTGATCCACGTTGGCTAACTCATTAGCCCTTATGTAAAGTGTAAAATAATAAAAAGGCCACAGTAAAGAAACCCATTTGAATCCATGTAGTGAAACTTCACAGATAAGTTATCCATGTGATCCCAGATGGGCAGCCCATATGGATCTGGAAAGAAATCTGCTTTTTATCTTTACTGGCATAGTTTACGATAAGCTTGTATGGATATATACTTTAACCCACTATGGATATATATACCCCACTTTTCCTAGAAGGTTATTGAAAAATTCTAGATCGAGAAAACATAAGATATAATGGAGTTTTCAAATAATAATATTAAAGCTGGTAAAAGTTTCAGCAAAAAAAAAATTAATTATAAAGTAATGAGAACAGTATTTTTACACATTTATAATTTAAATAAAAATTGTTCAGTTTCCCTGACCTTTTAGGTACGGGAAAGAACATTGTCTTTACTTAAGATGAAGGGGCAAAATATATGCTTATACCCAATCCAAAATTTAGATAGTTATATTCTTACTTTTTATGTGACGAGTATGACAGCACTACATCTTTCAACAGTATTTTATAATTTTTCTATATTGAATTATTATTTTGAAATCAGGAAAATTTTATTCTGGTATGCTTATGTGATTTATAAGCTTCTCTTATTGTATTGGTTTCAAATACAAAATAACGTAGTAAATACTGAAATAAAGTACAAGAAATAAAGATCTAATGCTAAAAATGGGCCTGCTGTCTGCCAAGAGGTTATGTCACAAAACCTGAAAATGAAATACAAAAAATTTCCACTACTAGGTAAGCTAAACTATCATAAAGAAAAATTGTAGTAGGTTCTACTTCAATAGGCTGATCAATAACGAGTTAAATATCATTCCACTTAACATTATAGCCATAGTGAGGGGCAAACTCTAAACATTCTTATCTCAGAACTCTGTTTTGTGATTTACTCCACTTGGCAGCCAACCAAATTAAAAATGACAAATACATTTATTAAACTCAGTTTATTTTAAAACAATACAATTATGACTTTTACAAAAAATCATTTTACTTTGCCAATTCATTCTGATATCAAACTTGACATCTACCAAAACAAATATTGTTGTTTTTACTTCAAATTTCACAACTACTTGTACACCAGCTTAAATGAACCTAATCAAAATACAAAATGTTAGAGCATATTGATGAGATTTTTTAATATACTAAAATAAATATAAATACTCTGACTTATTCATATAGACATGCTACAGCTCTTCCAACTAAAAAGGCTTAATTTAATGTATGTGATGATATTCGAACGGATTTGTTAAACAATGCATGATTTTAAAAATCAATTACAAGATTTGACACACAAATATAACATGCTATAGTATAATAATAGACAATTGATTCGACTTTTATATATTTTATAAAGGAGATGGAAACGACATGTTTTCTGACAAAGGCTTCATGAATGGTCGTTCCGAGAAGCAAGATGTAATAGAATGTGCTCCAGTGGTGTCAAAACCACATTACTTTAGTACTTTAATAGAATTAACTAAGGATTCCTTTCCAATTAAGGTTGAAGGTATTTACTGACAATTGATTATTCTTAAAACGAGATTACTAAAAGCATCGCGTTTAGCCACCAAGTCACTGGATTTAGGTGTATCCTTAGCCACATTACAGACCTTTATACGAGGCAAATATCCCTATTGAATACAATGAAGTATTCCTTCTACCATGTCCAACTATGGCGGAGATATTGGTGTCTTTCACCTTGGAACTATGCCATATGCGCTCTAGGTACTGTGTATGTCAAGATAACCACTTCTAAACAGCGAGACACGGTATGAAAGCATACCATGTACTTACGCCGAGTATCTCGTTTAAAAAGAATAATGCAAATAGTTCTCTGATAAATGCCTAACACTAAGCCTAATATAGCTATAGCATTCTATCATCACTGTGTTTACTTTTGGCGACCAAAAAAAAAGTTTGCCTAATGGGGTCTTATAAACAATCTGGTCCAAATTTGGCATGCACTGCAGATTTATTCTATGTAGGTTTTAAAAAAATTATAATTTGACATGCCAAGGATTTGTAAAAGTTTTTATCCGCCATGTAGTTTTTCTTCTTACATACCTGATTCGGCTTGTAAAATAAAGTCCATAACCTTTTCATTGAAGATATATTTACAAAATTTAGTATTGCAAACAGGAAAAACCTTTTTAGATATATTTTGGGCAACCAAATTATTGAAACAAACTGGAATTATGCCTCATATCAGCTAACACTGAACTATGAAACACTTTAGACATCTGGATCTGAATGTTTAATATTTTCCAAAAATAAAATGAGGCCTCCTGAACATTTAAACTAAGGAAGCTCTTATATTCAGTGTACCGTCTATTTAACAGTCAAACAGATATTCGGTTAGGTTCTGAATAATTTGGCATTTTAATTATTTTTGTATAAATTTGTAAAGTATCTAAACATTTTTATATAATAATTTAAAAGTAAAAATTATCACAATAAAAAAAATATATTTTGAATAAGATTAAAAAGAAGATTATCAAAACACATTGCATTCTTGCTTCAAAAGTGACATAATTAAAAAATAATGTTTGAGTTATTTCAACTTTGAAAATGGAACTGTAGAGTGTAGTTGTGTCGCTCTTAATTGCCGTCAAGCAATTGTTTCAAAAAAGTTTTTGCCATTTCCGGATACACAATGATTTTGAGCTTTCAGTTTTGAAGCAAGAGTGTGACAAGATTATTAAAAATTACTTAAATCTGATCCAACACCAAATTGTCACTTAAGCCGGGTTTTCATGTAAGTCTAATATTAATGTGATAGGGCTTGCATAGTAAAATGGCTTAAGCAAAGAAATATAGTTTTAATGTAGATACTGGAGATAATACAATTAGTAATTGAAACCAAAATATAATACCTATGGGGCAGAATATTTAGAAAACACACATTTTTAAATTGCAGCCAATTACGATTTCTCTCATAAGCATTTCCTCCTTCTGGGAATAATTATAGTTATAGATACTGCAAATAGTAAGAGATCAGTATTTCTTTTCTAATTCACTATTATTTCACTAAGTTGATTAAACAAGATTTAAGAGAAAAGAATAACTAATTAAATTAGCCTTTTATGAAACTATTAGGATGGTTTAAAAATTTATTGTTAATTTAGAGTGTGGGATGGAAATACATTATCAGTAAAAAAAAATCGCAAGTTTTAAAATTTAATAGAAAGTTTAGTTGGAAAAAATTTACTGTACGGTCATCTTGGCGACTTTTTCAAAATCTCGCCAAAGTCGCCATTTTGCACGAGCGAGATCTAACGAAAACAAAAGTTGTCCAATAGGGTTGCTGCAATTCGTTTTCGGGTCGGAAGGGGGTTGCAGGGGGGGGGGGACAGTAAATCTGACCCGTTTAGTTTTATCTAATATTTTATAAATTCCTTTTTGCAAAATAATGAAGAAATTAAGTCTACAGTTGAAATACATTCAAAAGCCAAAAGATTTGAATTTTAAATTAAGAGAGCATTATTTATCATTAAATCATAACTTAAATGAAAAATTTTGTAATTCTTACTTTCAATTAACGACTTTTGGCCTTGGCAGCTTTTCTAAAAATCCTATATTCGCAAGGCTAAAAGGTTGCTTATCGACAAAAACTGGTTCGGATGCCAATCAAAGAACTCCATTTCCCCCCTGCATCACCATTTGGAGGCGGGTTGCATAGGGCAACCATAATTAGGCAAGGTTAAAATTAGGGCAACTATAAAAGACAGATTAACCATGGAATATTGTTGTATATTGACGGTAAGTTTTTATTTTTGGATATATTTCACATTTCGGTATACTGTAAATATTTTTATTTATGATTTTCACATCAGCACCGATGTTTTAAAAAGTTATTTACTTCAAATGTGATAATCGAAAAATATGCAATGTGCTTAAATTACAGTTAACGATAAAATTATCCAGCCGATGTGAAAACTAATAGCTGTTAAACTCCATTTTGATTTTAGTTATCACTGTGTTTTGTACAATTATAATCAGGTGCCTTAATCAACTGCTCTAGGATTTGCATGCAAGTACCATAGTTGACTGCTATAAGGGTTACCAGCCGCAATCCTAAGTAATCGGAGGCCAGAGCTCGATTGCACAATTGCTCGGGGCTATACATTGAGGTCTGCGAGATTAATGCATGTTATGTGTGGGCACTTAAAACTTTTAGCTGGATGCCGCTAGATTTTTTTCTTCATTAGTTTAACTGTTCTTTGCCTATTGTACCTTCATGTGTTTAAATCATGTTTATAGAGTTGATATGAAAATCATTTTATGAATATTTAAACATTTGACAACTTTTTTGTCGCCAAAATATATGGCAAGAAAGAGTCATACTACTCCTGTTCCATTACCTTCATGTGTGGAAGCCATGGCAGAAACTTGGCCAAGTAGAATGGAAAACAAGGTATATTCAGCTGCATTCAAGGTAATGGCTACACTGGTAGGTCCCCCTCCTTGGAGTGAAGGCTAACCTGAAATGTAAAGAAAAAAAATTATAAACGGGAACTTCTGGTAATAAATTTTATTCAGTTAAATTACGGTAAACAGCAACCCTAGGCCACTTTTCGAAAATTAACCAGTATTCTCTATGCTAACCATAATTGGCAACAAAAACTGGTTTTGTTGCCAAAAATTGTTAATTGTTTTTTTCTTTTTGCTGATCAAAGAAATGATTTCTCCCCTGCAGGTCTGCCAAAAAGAGCCACAGAATTGGCGGGAAAACAGGGTTACCATTCAACACAATTTAACTATATAAGTGTATTTTTAACCATGCCCATGTAATATTCTTTCCAAGCTAATAGAAATAGGGTCGAAATAGCATAGTTAGTTGTATTAATTAACACTACTGTTATACAACTGTAGATGATTTAATATTATTCTGAAATAGTACAGGAATCCGAATAACATAATTTTATTGGTTTCAATGCAAGATATTGAGATAACATTTTTATGAAATAATCTTGTTTGATAACAATGTAAAAAAAGGTACAGATGTTGTATAGGACATTTGGCGGGCGAGTTGTTTTTATCGTGTTTTATATGAGCGATAAATTTAAAGTATGACAACCCACCTGACATTGCCGGTATTTTCCGATTCTTGTGGTGACTTTCAATCTGCGACTTTTTTCGTAGCCAACAAAAAAAACGCGCCAAATGTCCTATACTACATCGGTTTTTTAAAAAGTAGGATATAGAAAAATAACTTAGTTTAAATTGGTGGGGTTACAACAACATTAATCCACAATACTGTATATGTTAGAGTATCATGTACGCATTGGCACAGAAACGAGTATATACTGCCATACATATTTTCATCCAAATAATCTGTTTTTCATTAAAAAGATTCTAGAAAAAATTATCAAATGCTACACGCCATATTTTCTTCTCCAAACCGCTTTGAAATAAGTTCCGGAGCCATTGTTTCGTATCCCTACATTTTCGCGAAGGATGGGAAAAAAATAATGTGCATTTCAATTTAACATCAAAAGTATCATGTTCGCTTCATATGAGAATGATTTCTTGTATTTTTAGAGCATTTTATAGTTACTTTCGACAAAGTCGTTTTGTGAAATCGCGATTACGCCATTTGCATTGCGAGTATTTGAATATAATTTCAAAATAGTACCAACAAAGAAAAAACGGGACATCTATCTGAAATAAGTTGTATAAAATGTATACACATAATTTAAATAAAGTAGTACGTACCTATTTCGTTGATAAAAAATTTATGGTTTAAAAAATCCACGGAAAAACGTGTTGTTGTTTTGATGATACTCTGGAACCAGCAGGAATAATAGTCTCTTTGACGTAGTACGCATGCGCGTTGAAGTTGAAATCTTCTTCGAGGATATCTAATGGGAAGCGCAGAAATTTCCATAAGGGGGGGACCACCATAAAACCATGTAAATCTGTGTGAATTTCATTTTCACTTTGAAATAACTAATAAATAAGAAATCAGAATATTAAACTGTTTTATCTTGAGTGAAAACTTAATAAAATAGTATTGTAGCACTAAAATCACTTCCATTAAGTAACTCTAAGCGTTATATTCAACGAAATTGATCATCTGGGTTCAACATGGGTTGTTGGTGGGCACATGGGCCCACACGCGCCCAGCTATCCCATGTGAGTCCCACGTCGGCCCATGCGAATCTCATGTACGTGTGCTACCTGGGTAATAGTAGGAAAAAGACTGTATTGAAGTATATACAACGCGTCTTTTCCAGAGGATACTGTACATTTACCTGACGAACTACAAGAATTCGTATTCGAGCTTGCAACTGTACTCATGGCTGTATTTGATAGCAGCGCCATTATGAGAAAGACAAAGAAATTAGCGTTTTATAATGCTATAATACAGTTCCAGAGCGACTAGTTGGTAGCTCTGACAACCTGTACTTTGTCCTTGATGGAGGCTCACTTATTCATCTCGTGACATGGCCGAAGCAAGAGACTCTTAGTGATGTTTATGCTACCTACACACCTTACATCAAGAAATATTACGCGATCAAGTAACTGTTGTGTTTGACGGATACACCGATAGTAGTATCAGAACTAAAGTTATAGAAAGCCAAAAGCGCTTGATAAAGCGTATGTAAAAATAAATAAATTTTAATTAGTATACGGTTTTCGTTGATTCACACAGACAATTTCTAAGCAATATTGTCAATAAGGAGTGTTTCATTTTGTAACTCACTGGCCACCTGGTGAACTTAGGCATTGTATAGCAACAAATGATGCTGATGTATATATTGTAAGTATCGCAATAAAGACACACGAGAAGAATAAAAAGCAAGTTATTGTAGTTGGCCAAGATGTTGACTCCTCTTTCTACATACACAGTGGACGTCTTCATGCTGAAAGAGAGTAAAGGTAACGCAAAGATAGGTTCTACAACTCTAAAAATCTGAAGAACTCTAATAGAACGCAAAAAATCCGTTATTTCCTTCATGTGATTAGTAGTACTGACATAACCTCAGAATTTTATGGAAATTTGAAAACTGAAGGAAGTATAGTTGTTCAACCACAGTAAATACATGCAAGATATTCCTGAGATCTTCAATGACCTTAATTCTACTTGTGATGACATTAAACGAGCAGGGGAGAGGTTCGTCATCGCATCGTATAACAATATGAACAAAGAAGAAAGCAACTTGAATACGATTATGTATGACTGTTTTTAATAAACTAGTAGGTCAAGCGAGTGCTGTTGTTGTCCTCTCCAAATTATCTCCAAACACAGAAGCTGCACATCAACACTCTCGTAGCATATTTTACCAAGTGCAAACATGGCAAGTAGATAGTTTGAACTTATCGGGTTGAGGATGGAAGTTAGTGAACAAATTATTGACACACATATCAGCTGCTAAAGGACCAACTCCAGCTAAAATAGTGTGTCTAATTACTTGTACATGTAATAAACGTTATGGAAAGAAATGCAAGTATGTAAAAGTTAACCATCGTTCCAGTGTTATGTGCAAAAACTGCCGAGGCCAAAGTTGATGTAATACCGAAGCAATAGACATCGTCGATGAAATAGATAATGATAGTAAAGCAAGAACTATTACATTATTCTGCATTATCTAGAAAGAAATAATTTTATTGTAATTATTCTAAAATAAAATAATTTGTATTGAAATGTAACCTAATATTTATCCACAATTCTGATACTTTTTCATTCTTTATTAATGACTATGTCCTAATCTATTTTCAGTTTAAAGAAGGTTATATGTTGTTTTATGTTTAATATACCTTGGATTTTAAACTGCGTTGCATGCTTTCTCTTCCAAAATTAAATGCACAAACACAGGCTTGGTCATATAGGTTATTAAGAGCAGCTTGATAAAACAATATATAAAACTATATGGTATATCAAATGTTTAACAAAATATTATTTTTTCTTTTTACATTTCATGTTTGTTAGTTTAATAAAACATTTATTTGGTTCACTTTAATAAAAAAAAAATTACCATAAAAAAATTATAATATACAGGTATATCATTGTAATATTTTTTTTACAGGAAAACTATGGCAGGTAAAAGCTCAAATATAAATAAATAATTTATAAAAGACTTAAATACTTATATTTAAAAAAAATTGTAATTATAACTTGTTTTATAAGCGAGATAAAATTTTTTTTTGAAATATCGAGGCTGGGGGGTAAGGGGGCTAGGGGGAAAAGCTCCCCCCTCAAGGAGGGGAACTCTTCGGTTCTCAATTCCTGGAGGTCAAACGAGTATTTGACCAAAGTTTAAAAACTATTGTAATTTTTTCTCCTATTTTACCAAATTGCAATGGACTATAGGTTACGTGTTTCTATGTTTCCATTATACTTATGATATGTTTCCGTTGAACTTATTATTTGACTAATATAGTCTATGAAAGCGGAAATTTGAGAGAGAGAAAAGGACCTATATGAGTGCCCGATTACCGAATACGACAGTGAAGTCCGAGTTTATCCAGTGAAATCCGAGCTTTCACTTTAAATTTCCGTTGGTCTTTAGGTTAGAGAACTAGCTAACGAAAGGACGACGTGTATGAAACCACATGACATCGTTGTACATTTTGAGGAACAGGAAAATAATAAACGTATTATTTTTGTAGAAATAAATAATGGCCTGATTGGTAGACCTTCAAGCGCATAGTAGTGTTGCGATTTTAAAGCTTGTCGTTCTTCTGAAACATTCACCGTTTAGGGATGATGGTGCACGGTAAATCTATCATCCTTCAAATGTTCTCACGTTGTTCGTAAGACGGAAGTATAGATAGTGGGAGTTACAGATTAGATGTTTTGCCGTCATCTGAACATGGTTAAAACTTTTAATGCCTTCACTGCTAAAAATAAGTACTTAAAAATAAGTAAAACTTACTCATTTCTGATTGCATACGATGCTTATTATAGCTCCGAATACATAAGTTTCATTTTTGAAAAAGACATGTACTAAAAAAATAAGTAAAAAGAGCATATATTTGCTTAGATAAGCCGCTTCATAAATCACTTTCAATAATAAATATTGACAATTACAAGTTAATATTACCGGAAACCGAAACCAGGTCTGCAGCATCGTTGTCTATAGTCTTAACCGGTAAGCTATTGTAACTGTGTGCTGTCACACGTTGCAAACGTTGCAATTTTTATATGGGGATCTG
This sequence comes from Troglohyphantes excavatus, assembly GCA_963932185.1. Taxonomy (NCBI): domain Eukaryota; kingdom Metazoa; phylum Arthropoda; class Arachnida; order Araneae; family Linyphiidae; genus Troglohyphantes; species Troglohyphantes excavatus. The sequence continues at coordinate 34,572,535 of OZ010678.1, forward strand.
ACCTATATTGTACTTTGTGCAATTTGGTCAGATGGCTAGACTGAATGTCGCTGGTTTTATGACGGTGTAACAATGTGAGGAGAGTTACGTCTCTGAGCCTTTTTCACAACCATGCCAGGATTGGCTAGGAGGGGTGACCAAGAAGGGCGGAGCGAATTCCAAGTGGTGGGTTTAGTAATTTATGTAGAATTACAACCCCGACCCCAAGAGACCACCGTGGGGAATAAAAGATGTTCCAACTACCTCTTTTCAACTTTGCCATTGCCCAAGAAAGACGAGCAATTTTTACTCTAACAAGTACCGTCCTTATGCGCCGAGAGGGAAAAGTCCCGAAAGCCATGACACCAGACGGCAGCGCTCCCACTTCATACTAACGCCACTGAGCTTCGGAACCAGACGAGCCCCTGGAGAACGACAAGTCCCTGATGCCATGACACCAGACGGCAGAGCTCCCACTTCGTGCCAACGCCACTGAGCTTCGGAACCAGACGAGCCCCTGGAGAAGGAAAAGTCATGAATGCCATGACTCCAGACGGCAGAGCTCCCACTTCGTGCCAACGCCACTGAGCTTCGGAACCAGACGAGCCCCTGGAGAACGACAAGTCCCTGATGCCATGACACCAGACGGCAGAATCCACATTTATGGTAACGCCCCTGGGAGCCGGTCATCTACACACCAAACAACCAGCTAAATCGCCTCAGACGGAACTCTCCCCACCGGTACACGTGAGTCAGTAGCACATTATTGCACATAACCCCCCAACCATAAGTTTTTTATTGGTTTAATTTAATGTGTCAATAAAGCACCGTTTTAAAAGTAAATTATTGGTATGTATGTATTTTTTCCAAGACGGCATTATTCATAAAGATACAAAAAAATAACACAACACAGTCCAAAAAAAATGTACTAACCACTACCCCACGACAGCTATCAAGACGACGCGCAGAAGTTGTAAACAGAAGTAATGTTAAAAAGGTGTGCCGAAAAAATGGGAAGTAAGGTAATTGAATTGTAATAACGCAATTTTCCTTTAAGCAAATCGACATCAAATAATGTGGAAAACCATCTTATGGTCACTTTGTTGGCATGGGCAGAAACTGAGATTGGCAATATTACATCACACTGTTCATTTTTAAAAAAAATGTACGGTTGCTTAAATTTGAGTACGCCATTGCTTATTTACGATGCAATTGCACTTAGAAAAGAAAAGAACGTTCATGTACTCATTTTTAAGCACTTTTTTTACAGTGTTGTTTTCAGGATTTTCTATTGGAATTAATTCGCAATTTTCCCCAATATTTTATTGGCTGCTTCTAATATGACGTAATACCACTAAATAACCAACATGAATACATGGACCCGGATAGTTAGTTATTTTTAACGTCAGAAAATGGTTAAACAACGTTGCGGTAGAACTAACTACACTACTACACAGGTTAAAATTTAGTACGACCTTGCACCAAAGTTTGGTACCCATCCAGCTGCAACCATTATTTGGTGCTTAGTTTCACCATTTTATGGTGCTGCCACGGATACAATTTAGTGGTGAAGCGTTGCACCAAAACTCGTATTTTTGATTCACAATTTTATGGTAAAGCGTTGAACCAAAATTCGCGTTTTCGCTACCCCATATTATGGTGAAACTTCGGTAAAATTTGTTGGATATTCTGGACGTTTTTCTAGTATTTTTGTAGAGAAGCTGGCAACCCTCCTACAAGGAAGATCACTACTGTTTAACTTTTTTTTTGTCCAGTCCTCCGCACGGACTCGAACTAGCAATCCTCTGATTACCAGCTGAACGCCCACTGAACTACGCACTGCAATGCAAGAGGATAAGCAATTCTCGATCAAGTATTTTTGCTTCAAAGTTGATTGCACCAGAGTATGGTGTAACTTGCCGCAGAGTATAAAGATATGTGCCACTTTGAAATGATAGTTGTAACAGTGTAGGAGGCGTGTAACTGTCTGGCGTAGAAATAGTTAACAACATTTCTCAAATCGACTGATTCGTAATTTTAATTGATGTTTCGATGACTAGGACAGCAGCCCTACCTAGTACTCTAATCCAGTGGCGGCCCGTGCCAACACCGACTCAAAGACAAGGCCGTGCCTCACGTGACCTTTTACGGAGCTGACGCCATCACGAGTAGGCCGTGGAAGCGAGTCGAGACGAAGATTTCGCTGCTGTGGTTTTTTTTTTAAAGCAAATTTCTTTGTTTTCTCAAAATGGGGGAAAATTCCATGTGTTTTAGTCTGCGATTATTATTTATTATCTGAGTGATGGTTTCCCAATTATCAGGGAAATTGCACGAACACGCCAAAGTTCAGCTGTTTTCGTTTCCTAAAGATCGGACGTTGCCGCAGAAAATGGATTCGTGCAATTCACAGGGACAACTTTACTCCTACATATTACACCAGGGTATGTGTCAGGCATGTAGGTAAGGGGGGTGGTTCAGGGGGTTTAAACCCCTCCCACTGAAAGTCAAGAAAAAAAATTAAAAATCGAATTACTGTAAAAATCATAAAAATACTTTAAAAAACTAGAAAAATTTCAATTTCTAGTATAATACTTCTTGTTGAGTTGCATGAGGAAAAACATGGTATTTTCAGGGGGTCCTATCCCGGAAAATAGTTTTCAAAAGGCTTCAAAAACATGTTTTGAGGTTATTTTTATCTCAAAATAAACGTAAACATGACTTCTTCGTGTTTCATTATATAACATTTGAATTTTGTCGACGAAGGGAAAAGATTTAAAAACGAGATCAATATATTATTTTAAACAAGGAATCTAAAAATGTAAATTTGTTCTCTAAATTTATTTCATAATTAGGGAGTGATATTTACTAATTTTAAAAATAGTTCATAACTAATATTGGTAATGATTTAATGAAAAATAAATGATAAATGTAGCTGTTTCGATACTTATATGCATACATATTACTGTTTACTTGAATAAAAATTAATAAGTTTAAAAAAAAACCGGGGGTGGGGGGGTATTTTTTTTGGGGGGGGGGGTGGGGGGAGGATAAGTAACTCAGTCACTGAACCACCCCCATGAAATATCTATACCTACGTCCCTGGTATGTGTGATTATGCTTATAATTTAATCTCTCTCTTTCTCTGCGTTCTTTGATGTAAATTGATAACATGCAGGTGTCGGGTTTAAATTGGATTAAAACATCACTGGTTTAAACAAAACCATTTAAGTATTTGACATCGTAATTACTAATACAATTATTATTATAATACAATCGTTATGACTAATACAGACTGGCAGTCCTTGTGTTTTGGATTTTTACATAAATGTTGGCGAGGAAGAATTTAAAGGCATTGAAAATTCAATGCCTATTATTGTATACCTTTCCGGCTATTGTGCTCATTCAGCGATGAAAAAAATAAATTGTAAATATTGTTCAAAACAAATGATTATTAACAAGACATTAAAATTTAACTATAAAAATAAATTAATTGAATCTCTGGATATAGGTGGTTTAGTTTACCCATCTGCAGATATTGTAATTGCTGTAAGTTACAATTATATTGTTATGCAAAAATTGCTTTTAAAAGAAAATGAGACCAAATTTTTATAAATAACTGTCCCTGCTCATTTGTGGTTGAAAAAACTTTGGAATTAATAAACTGCAATGAATTTTGTTGTTGATGATGATCAATGTGAAGCGGGCCATAGTTTTGAGAGTGTTTTAAAATTAATATTAACTTCAGCTACAAATTCATTATTAAAAAACTATAGCGGGCAAAAAAAATATATAAAAAATTTAAATTGAAAAAAAGTCTAAAAAAAATTGTGATTGAAAAAAGGGATCAAAGTTGTAGAAAAGGAACAAAAATATAAAATTGCGTAACTGTATATAAACGCTCAGTTCAATAAAGAATTTTTGTTAATTTGGTCTTTGATACTTTTATTTTCATGCTAATGTGAGTATTTTTTTGGGGTATATTTATTTAAAAATCTTTAATTAAATGCAAAGGTACGGTAAATAATGTTTAGGCAACATAACAGTTCATTTTCTAAAGAAAAATGCTATTCGTCTAGTCCAAAAACCAAGCGCTTCAATCGGAGAAACAGAGCGGGGAAGAAGAAATCCAGCCTACTCGTGATGATGTCTTAAATCAGAGGCAAGGCCTTGTATTTGAGTCGGTGTTGCCCGTGCTCGAAAATGTTAGTGCAGCCGAAATCATGTGAATCCCCCCGCCCACCTGTTTTCCACAAACCATACATGAACGGAAACTCTGTATTATTCACTACTCAAATCAAAGTTTCCTTTCAATTTTTACGAAATGATAACACGTGAAAAAAATAGAAGACACTTATTTTTTGAAAATTAAAGCAATCCCTCCTTTCTTTTAGACATGGGAATCGGTCAATTTTAATATGAACTTAAATAACGAAACAACAGCAGGTCCATAATGGTCCTGAAACAACAGCACACTGTAAATTTAATGCGAAAACCATTTCCGTTTGGAGAGATTCTTTTCAGTTCTCGTTTATCCTCCCTATCCCCGTGATTCACGCACGAGCCAATCAGTTTATCGAATACTAAGTGCCGCTCAAACACGAAAATTCATTTCGGCTGTACCTTCTAACAAATGCAGTGCATTAGCATGGGAGGGGGGGGGGGGATATCCATACTACATAGAGGTTGCCATGGCAACGATTCAGTCGATTTCGAATTTCGCTTTTTGGCTGCAGTTTTGATTGAATGGAGTTTTTTCTCCTCCTGAATTGTGCATTACGGCAACAGGCTTGCTATTTATCGGAAATTTTGTTTACTACCGTAGAAATTTCATTTTCAATTCTAATCTTCATTTAAGAAAATTAGTAATATATCTGATTTTAGTTTTAAAATACACTAATAAATTTAGGTGCAGCGCGGCTGTACCTGTTGTAGTCCACGAGCCGCCACTGGAAATTACGGATAGTGTATGATTTTTAAGAACGAAAAGGAACAAAACTGACACTCCATTGACGAGTTTGTTGCTCCATCAAAGTGGAGCTTCGTATCACTCTCTCCTTGGATTTATAATGTTTGCTCTATTGCGACAACGTGGTCTACACTTATGCGCACATTCATCTATAAAAATATTGATAATATGAAATTATGTTATTAATAATAACTACCAGTTTTTTTTAAATTACGGTCTGATATTAAATTTTTAAAACTGATAAAGTCAAACTCGTATTTCTCGTTTTTCGCTATTAAAGAAAAAGATCCGCGCTTTGGATAAAAATATACGTAACATTTTAAATATTTAATTATAATATACGTGGATAAAATTTCTTGAATCTCTAAACGCAATTAAATGTTGAGTATTCAAGCTCTTTCTGGCAGTTTTTAGCACTTTGCCTCTGTAGTGTGGTTCTCAGCAAATATTTCTTTTCTTTTAATTTTTTATAAGCAAAATACTACACATCTATACTCGGGAGCAACCTAAGTTGAACCTGAAGCTACGATAAGTATAAATATTCAATTGCTTTAGGTTCAACTTAGGTTGTCCCCGAGTATAGTTTGATTTCCTTTTGTAGATTCGGTTATTTTTGTTGGAGTTTGGTACTCCACTGTTTAACCACCAGGTAAGTCTATTGTACAAACCCATCTAAAAAATATCAAAGTAAAAATGTGTCAAACGCGCTGCAGAAGGTGTATATGAGCACTAAGGTGCAGAAACGGTGTTATTAAATACACAACTTACATTTATTCACATTTTACAAAGCTTACATGTTTAAGTTACGTTACAGCTAAGGGGTTCCTCTATGGAGACATACGCATTCATCCGTTGTGATAGGGAGCAGGCAGTAGGGAGAAGGCGAGGATTGACATCGTCGCCTTCTCCCTACTGCCTGAGTCTTGTATTAATGTAAAAGTGGTGAACTCACTATTAACGATAAAATTAACATTATGATTAATATTAAACCTATTACTTCGGCGTGATCGTATATAATAAAATTGACATTGCGTTGATTTCACAATTAGTCCACCCATACCGTGGATTTTCCTGTTGGGGAGAAAATGTATAAAAATACAGAAACTCAACTATAATAAATATAAGGAACGATTAAACTTTCATTATATACATATTTATTACCCGTGCGAGAACCTAGTTTGTTTGACTCACCCTTCGAGCAGGAATGGACTGTAGTAGAGCGAACATGACGTCATAATCGTGAGACCAACAGCTCAGACCGAATGGCCTCAGACACGTGACTTATTTTCAAAATTATGAATTAAAAAATAATCGCAATTGGCTGATGAATTGGGAAATGTGTAACAGTGAAAATTTATGAATGGAAGGGCTTAATTAACCACGAGTCTGAGGCCATACATGTTGCTCACTTTGATGTTAGCGAGATTATAACGTTATGTTTTCTCTACTATGAAGGATCCATGCTCGGACTCACCAGCCTGGAAAATGGCTGACAGTCGATCATAGAACTACTCTCCAACATGAGGGATTAATTAACGTTTACATACAAAGATGTCGAGAGTCTGACTTAAGAGTCTTAAGAGAGAATTGAAGTCTAAGTGAAATCTAAGTGAAGTCTTGTGAGTCTCTCGATGTGGAGAGTAGTGATCTGTAGGGGTCGAAGGGACCGCCCTCCGAATCTTTCCCCTTCATTCCATTGGTCTTCCTGGATCAAAATACCTCTCGTCGGCTTGCAAGTGATTTGGTAATACGACTTATTCACACGAATGGGCCCGATGAGGTGAAAGTACCTCATATATTTCACATTTGTTGGCCATAAATTTCCAAGTCGACTCTTTTTGTTATGGTGTCCTTTCAAACGTTTTATGGTAGTGCCCAGATTGGCGCCTTGCTTGCGTGGGAAAGTGGGGTGGCAAATATCAGGTATTGCCTCACTACATGTTATTTACGCCATTTATGAATACATCGTGTCAAACGCTGGGTTTCATAGATTTCCTGCAGGAACTTACACACTTGCAAGCCTTATAATCTTTAATGAGCACCGGTTTGAGATAGATGAACAAACAAAATGTGATGAACAAAACCTACAAATAATCGATGGTATTACAAACCCGATTACTTCTGCTCGAATCGACTTACATACTGCCGAGCTACGCTTCTATGAACGTTACACTTAAAAAAAATGAACTTAAAAATGAGTACATCAGCATACTCGTTGTTCTTTGAGTACAGTTGCATCGTAAATGGCCGATGACGAACTCAAAGTTAAGTAATCGTACTTTCTCAAAAATGAGCAATGTGATTTAATATTGCTAATATCAGCTTCTGTTCCAGCCATCTTAACAAAGTGACCTGAAAAACTTCAAACAATTGTTCAGAAGATGGTTTTCCATATTATTTGATGTCGATTGCTTGAATGGAAACTGAGTAAATACTCAATTATCTTATTTTCTATTCTTTTAGCACACGTTTTAAAAAAGTCTTCCGTATATGACCTCTTCACGTCACTCTGGTAGTACAACGAATAAGGTCCTGGACTGCGGTGCCTGAGGATATGGGTTTGATTCCTGGTAAGTATTGGTTGTAACTGTCGATATTTATTGAAAGTGATTTATGTAGGCAGCCTATGTAGGCAAGCAACTGCTTTTTTTTTATTCCTTTTTACTAATTTTTGAGTACATGTCTTTTTCCAAAATAAAACTTATTTATTCAGAGCTATGATAAGCATCGAATATAATCAAAAATTAGTACGTTTTTCTTTTTTTAAGTGCCTATTTTTAAAAATGCACGCGTTACTAAATTTAGTTTCGATTGAGTCATGGCCGGCGCTAATACGTCGTCATCTGATCACGCGACACATCATTCGTGATCGAGTAGTGGCTTCTTTCCTCTACACAAAGAGAGCCCCAGTTGGTCAGTTGGTAAGGCGTTCAGCTACTAATCATAGGATTGGTGGTTCGAATCCGTGAAACGGAATTGACATAGAAAAGTAAAAAAGTAGTGATCTTGCGATCGGAGGGTTGCCAGCTTCGCTACAAAAATACTAGAAAGTCGTCCAGAATATCCAACAAATTATACTGGCGTGTATACGGGACTGGTGCACGTTAAATCAGATCGGGGTCCAAAGTCCCGACGTCTATTGAAGGCGTTGGGTGCCAGTTCAGATGTTTCCTCGTCATCTGACCATGGTTCTAAAATAACGAGGTGCATGTATGAGTGTGTGTGTGAGTGTGTTCCCGGGTCTTTCCTTTTCCAGATAAACCCCGAACCATCGCCTATACCCCACTGTGAAGCTCTAGTGCGACGTTATTTAATAAAACCAAACCAATCTACACAAATATATTAAAGAAGGCCCGTGCGTAGTACGTACGGTTGCATAGATATCAGCTTTATAAATGTTACATGTTTTTGTTAAAATTAATTGATTTACAAGCAATCCCATACTTACTGAAAAAGACATTTCACGTCAAAATCGTGTGTGTCGGCACAATCTCCACAGAATCGTAAGATTTGGTACGTGGATATTTTTACGTGCGGTTGATTCTTCTTGAATCTTCTCTAATCCCTAGATTTATCCAGGTTGGTTTTGTTTTGTTTTGTTAATTAACGTCGCACTAGAGCTGCACAGTGGTCTATTGGCGACGGTTCGGGGTCAATCTCGAAGGATAGACCCGGGAACACATACACATTCACACACACATTTATACATGCACCTCGTTATTTTAGAACCATGGTCAGATGACGAGGAAACACCTAAACTGTCACCCAACGCTTTCAATAGACGTCGGGACTTTGGACCCCGATCAGATTTATCGTGCACCAGTCCCGTATACACGCCGTTAAATTTTGCGGATGTTCTGGACGACTTTTCTAGTATTTTGTAGCGAAGCGGGCAACCCTCCAAACACAAGATCACTACTTTTTACTTTTTCTTTGTTAAATCCATCACCTGGCATCGAACCGGGAACCTTCGTATTCCTAGCTGACGCCCTTAACCGCTCGGTTACGGAGGCCTCATAAATGTGCTCGGATAGCAATCAGAAGTTTGCGTGTCCGAACCCGACTAATACACTTGACAAAGAAAAGTAAAAATATAAGGATCTTGCGATCGGAAGGTTGCCAGCTTCATTACTACAATACTATGGTGTCGTCTAAATATATCGAATAAATTATACTGACGTGTATACGGGATTGGTGCACGATACAACTGATCGGGGTACAATGTCCTTACGCCTATTGAGATTTAGTCGGGTTCCAGCTCATGGCTCCTCCTCTGACCATGATTCAAAAATACGAGGCATCGTTCCTGGGGCTTTCCTTCCAGAAAGGTCACGAACCGTCGTCAATATCCCACTGTGCAGCTCTAGTGCGACGTTTTTAACCAAACCACACTGAACTGGTTATTTAACCTGTATTAGCAGCTTCGCTAAAAAATACTAGAAACAGTCCAGAACATCCGCAAAAATTAACGGCGTGTATACGGGACTGGTGCACGATACATCTGATCGGGGTCCAAAGTCCCGACGTCTATTGAAGGCGTTGGGTGCCAGTTCTGGTGTTTCCTCGTCATCTGACCATGGTTCTAAACTAACGAGGTGCATGTATGAATGTGTATGTGTTCCCGGGTCTTTTCTTCGTGATATACCCCGAACCGTCGCCAATAGCCCACCGTGCAGCTCTAGTGCGATGTTAATTAACCAAAACCAAAAAAACCAACCTGTATAAGTTTCCTATGCCACAATTGAACTTTAAAAGGATATTTTGGTTTAAATGGGAAATCTTCGACGAATCGAACGTTCAAAAGTAAGTCCCGTTGTAGTTCGGTTCTAAAGATATAGGCGAGATCAGTGTTATTTTCTTTTCTTAAACAAAACGTTACATTCAGTATTTGAAAGCATATCCTTACTCTACGATTAAATAGACATGGAACGTAAAATATATTCTTTTAAAATATACTTTTCTTTAATAAAAAATACTAAATTGAATCACAGGACGGAACATTAAGTAACAGGATCCACTTATGGAAAATATATAAAAAAATTATATAAAAAGAGTTCGTATTAATATTTAAATCTACCAGTATAGTTGTTTATTTTATATTTTTATAAAATTTCTATAAATATATATACTGTATCAGAATAGCTACTTCTGCCTAAGTAAAGAAAAGCTTCCAGCTTTTTAAAATGAAATAATATGTTTGTGATTAAACCATTTATTGACTATTTTAACAATTTTTCTCTGCAGACTAAACACTGTTTAGTATAAGTGACTCTTTAATTTGTAGTATAATTAAAAAGGATTTAAAAAGTGTTAAAAAATATATTTTCAATCCATTTAAAATCGGAATTTTAAAAATCTATACAGCAATTTTATTTTCATATAATTCAGATAAGGAATACACATCACAATTACTGTTGATGAATAACGTTGATAAGAGATTTGATTTGAAGTGATTTCTAAAATCTTTATTTTATTGGTTATTATTTATTATTATCGGTGAAATGATATTCCGATAGAAAACGCGTACAAAAATACTTTTAATTTTAATATTACTAAAATTACGTTAAGGAAAACTGAAGTTTCTTCATTAAATTTCATACCTTATTAATGTGTGCAAGCGTTTCTGGGAAATATATTTAGCCTTTGTACTCCAAAATCGTCTTTAACAATTTAGTTATTTTTAAGGAACAATTACGTCAATTTCTGTTCCTTTTATCAATATATTTGTTAGCCCTGAAATATAAAATAATTATAATCTTTGAACAATATAACAAAAGAACGACATTTCTGAACCAAAAAGGAATTAGGTCCTCCATCATGTTAAAGAACATCGCGCATGCGCAATGACCTGGTTGGTAGAGCTCCGAGCGTGTAGTCGCAGTATTTCGAGTTCGATTCAAGTCTTCCATTCATCTGGATCAAGAAGCTGGGGGACGCTTAAATTGTGTAGTACGCTAAATGTCCTCACGTTGGTCGAGAGGAGGAAATTTGGAGATTGGGATCACATAACAAGGGATGTCCTCGTCATGTAACCATGGTTCAAAATTTCGAAGCAGTGTTTCCGTGTTTTTCATTCAACATTGTGGCCTCCGTGGCTGAGTGGTTAAAGGCCTCAGCTGGGAACCCGAGGATTTCTGGTTCGATCCTAGGCGAAGGACTTGACAAAGAAAAGTAAAGAAAGTAGTGATCTTGTGATCGAAGGGTTGCCAGCTTCGCTACAAAAATACTATAAAGTCGTCCAGAATATCCAACAAAATTATACTGGCGTGTATACGGGACTGGTGCACGATACATCTGATAGTAGTCCAAAGTCCCGACGTCTATTGAAGGCGTTGGGTGCCAGTTCAGGTGTTTCCTCGTCATCTGACCATGGTTCTAACATAACGAGGTGCATGTATGAATGTGTGTGTGAATGTGTTCCTGAGTCTTTCCTTTTCCAGATAAACCCCGAACCATCGCCTATACCCCACTGTGAAGCTCTAGTGCGACGTTAATTAACCAAACCAAACCAAACCATTCATGATTGATCCCGAATTTTCTTCAATAGCTTATTGTGTAGCCATAGTTTAACGATATATCAGTCAACCAACCTGAGGTCTCCAACTGCAAGGAGTGGCGGAATATTTTTTGAAAAATATATATTCCAAACTTACTAATTATATCAATTATAAGTGTACAAATGAAATTGAGATGCACTATTTTTTGATAATTTCCAATACTATGTTACAAACTTACAACCGTTTCAAAGGAATCGCAAGGTGCATTGCAAAATCTATCTATTGGAATCTATGAAAATTATAATAAAAATTGCACTCCTCTTTTTATAACAAAGTTCCAATTGCGGCCCATGGCGGCAACCTTTTGACTGGGCGATAAACAATTTAGTGTGGTGGCAGTTGTAATATACTTTAGAAATTGAGCCGAAATTGATTTTTCAATTGATATGGGTCGAGTAGAACATAAATATTAAATTTTTACTTGTTGGGCCTCTAAAATTATTCTAAACTAACAAAGGGAAATTGTGTAAAAGTCATTATTGCATGGGCTTGTAACATATCAAATTAAAGGTTTTTTGAGGCAGATTACGATAAAGTATGTTAAAAGTTCATGCATATAATTTTCATGGAGTTATAGCTTCAAAGTCTTTATTTTACTCGTCAATATAATTTTGAGTTCAATTAAATATCTCAATAACAAAGTTAAAATTCTTTATATTTTAGATTAAATACTATACTTCAGACTTTATAAACTACGTTTTCATCCATTAAAGGTAAGATTTTCTACTGCACTGTATGAATACAATGTTTTTCCGACAATATTTGAATAATAATTAAAAAAATCACATTACTAACGCAACCCTTTAAAAAAATTTATATGAAAGAATATGACACTTTTCAACAAATATATTGTTATTAAGACATTTCAAATTAGCAGTTACAATCTCTTCAAATACAATATAATACATAACATTTCAAATTAGACCCATATACCCATCATTAATATACTATTAACTAAGTTAGCACAGTTCTCAAAGCAGTGGTCAGTACAATGAAGATTTTTTTTTTTTTGCAACTGCAAGCTCTGGTTTTGCATCCTCCAGTGCATTGGCATTTCCTCAGAGCCAACAGAGCTTCCGGTGCTGGTGGTAAATTACATTGTTCTGGAACCAACTGTCCATCGGTTTCGATCCAAGAAAATGCAGTTTTGTTGGGAACAACTGGACATGGAACATTGGATGTTTTCAAAATCAAGGTTTGATAGTACGCTCTGCTTGTGTGTGGTATCAATGTACCGATAGTTGGTGGAAGTTTTCTACCTTCTTTTCCAGTCTTAGCAAACATAGCCCATCGAAGTTCTTTCAGCTACTCCAGATTACTTTTTTTACTCCGGTATAGCAGGCAAACGTACCGTTCCATTTGTCTGTAAACATTTTCTGGTATCTTATGTTCTACTCCAAATACAGCAAATGCACTCAATATGTTATCGTTACATGCAAGAAAGGTCTTGAAGTTCATTTTCAAAGCTTTAGTGGCAAAGCATCCTGTGTTGTCACAACCCTTAAATATGTACCACCCAATTAGAGCATCAGCATGTTTTTATCCAATACGATAATAGGAGTCACGAATCGAAAGCTTCTCTTCCTTCATACGAATAATTGTTGTTAACGGAGGAATACACTTATAAAAACTAATACAATACACAAATATGTCCGTATCCAGTGTATACACATCAAGTATTGTTTGTGGGTCTTTTTGTGCAACGTCCATAGCATGGAGTATAATTTGTTGGTCAGCCTCCTCTAAAGAGCAAACTTCTTGAGGTTTAGGACCACGTTTTAAACATTCCAAAGAAGGAATATTTTTCTGCATAATTTCCTTAATGTGTGGTTTGAAATTGGTTTCCCGATCGAAGTGTACATTTTTATCTAGTAGAAGTGATTTATAAGTTTCTTGTATAATGTTCATATCAATGTGAGGGCGCACACTAATGTTCTTTGGTGTTAGAATTCGCCTCATGATATTTACAAGTTCTAAATCGCAAATGGCAATTTCAACTGTAATACCCGGTTGTGAATTAAGTGTTATTTTATAAATGGCATCAAGGTTTTTTTGTTTCATCACGTAGACAATTTCTATGGTATTTCATATTTTGAGCGAAAGCATCCCGTTTTTCATTCAATAAAGCCAATCTTGCTCTAACATCCGTGTTTTTGGAATGAATTTTGATGTCCAAAAATCTTTCCCCCAATTGATCTGTGCTAACACGAGATTCCTCATTATTATCAACGGTTTGACAAAAAACGCACATATTATCATCGAATATCTTTCTACTCTTGTAAAATACAACTGAACTACTTGATTCTGCTTGGCTTGGGCGATCCCTTTTCCTATGCCCAGTTGACGATAAAGTCGCAATACTATGATACTGTTGTTTACTACGAGACAAATTTAGTTTATGACAATGAGAACTGTAGCACTTACGATGGTAGAAAGCGGGAATCCACTCAGAAAAAGTAACGGATCGCAGCCAATATGTCCATATATTTTCCGACTTTGTACCATCTTTCGGAATAAGACTTGATTACTGTAAGGGACTCGTTTGTAATACGCGAAAATTCTTCCTTACGCACTTCATTGCAAATAAGACACACTTTTATATCTTCGTCCTCCATAATGCTGTCTTGAACTATTTTATAAAACCTACCGAAGATTTTTCACACTGATAACATCTTCAGACACGCAATATAAACGGAAAATTGCGTCATCCTTTCGATTCTGTGCAGAATCATTCTGGCCACTTCTTTGGTTACTGTAATAAGCGTGGGTGTCTGGCCCACTCGCTTTTCTAATTAGAGAGCTAATAATGATATCGATATGTATATAATGTTATAAATAAACGATGTTCATAAATCTAAAACAAATTCTTAAAATTTAATATGACATGTTAAATTAAATTCAAAACGATATTGACGAGAAAAATGAAGGTTTTGAAGGTATAGCTCCATGAAAATAATATGCATGAACTTTTAATATACATTATCGTAATCTGCCTAAAAAAACCTTTAATTTGATATGTTACAAGCCCATGCAATAATGACTTTTACACAATTTCCATTTGTTAGTTTAGTATAATTTTAGAGGCCCCCTTTACATTGAAAAAATGATATGTAAAATTGACAACAAGTAAAAATTTAATATTTATGTTCTACTCGACCCATATCAATTGAAAAATCAATTTCGGCTCGATTTCTAAAGTAAGGCTATAAATCTGACATCTGCCTCCTCACTAATTATGTTCTTCTTTGAGAATATGGTAACCCGGCTCCCTTCGGTTGCAATTGGGCTATTGCCGTTTTTCCTTTTCTTACAATTTTATTTTGTTTAGAGCCATTTGAGTGTAAGAAAAAGGGCAATAGCCCAATTGCCGCCGCAGGGAGCCGGGTTACAATATTCTCAAAGAATTGTTTATCGGCCAGACAAAAGGTTGCCATGGGCCGCAATTAAAACTCAAATGGCTCTAAACAAAATAAAATAACCTTTAAAGAAAACTAAAAACAACTGATTACAAAAAATGAAAAATTAAAACAATGCAATTGTAATTATCGCAATTTTTCTTATTATTAAGAACAATAAAGTACCGGAGTGTGTTTACATCGTACAAATGTGTTAATGAAATAGAATATTTCTCCATCATAAAAATATTGTAGTATCCTATTTTCACTAGTATTTGGATTATCACCATTCCAAATAAATTTGTTTGGTATGTTGAACGGGGTTCTTTGTGGTACAGGCCCCTAGGCTGCAACCTATATAGCCTGTCTCTAAATCTGACCCTGCACCTCACTCTCCATACTTATCACATCACAGCCAAAAAATAAATTCTATGATTGCTTTTACAGGGTTCCCACTCGTTTTTTCAAATAAAAAATAAGGAATTTCTAAGGACTTTCTAAGGACAAAAACAAATTTTTAAGGACCCTTTTTTATCCCGCTGCTTCTGAAGTAAGAAAAATTAAACAAATTATGACAAGAATTAATTTTCATATTAACTTAAAAATTACTTTTTAAATGCAATGCTGTCTTTAAAAGGTATCTTAACAGAACCTCATTATTTGACTTCAAGTTATTACTTTTTTAATTTGTTCGTAATCTTGTTTGATTTCTTCACCAATTGTTAAATATGCATTCGAAAAGAATAATAATTGCAATGCATTAACTTATTATTGAAGCGAGAAAAAAAATAGCATTCTATCATTTCAGCCGCAAGTAATAGACTGCCAATGTATGTGAATTAAACTGAGAGCGAGAAATTTTAAAGGAACTACTAAAAAAATATTAATGTTTCTTTGGCAGGAGAAAAAAAATAAGGAATTTCTAAAGACTATTGGGCAAAATTAAGGATTTTAAAAGGCTCTTAAATTGCAAACCAAAATTAAGGAGTTCTTAAGGACCTTTAAGGACCAGTGGGAACCACGTTTTATCAAGAAGATAATCGAAATCACAACCATTTGATTAAACCTTATATAAATACTAAAAGGAATTGAAATTCGATTGCAAGACTGTCATATTTCTTTTTCATAAAATGTAAGTATTGTCTGTATCATTTGAAGCAACCGAATGTCTTCAAATTGGCAAATTATGTGATCGTTAACTGTAAAAAAAGGTACTTAAAAATGAGTACCTGAACATACTCATTCTTCTTTGAGTACAATTACATCGTAAATGAGCGATGACGTATTCAAATTTAAGTAACCGTACGTTCTCGAAAATGAGCAGTGTGATTTAATATTGCCGTTTTCTGTTCAAGTCATCTTAACAAAGCGACCTAGCAAACTTAAAATAGCTGTTCAGAAGATAGTTTTCCACATCATTTGATGTCGATTGCTGGAATGGAAACAATACAAATATAGTTATTACAATACAATTATCTTACTCCCCATTCTTTTGGTATACCTTTTAAACAAGTTTTCTGTTTATAACTTCTTCACGTCGCCCTGGTAGTAAAACAGATATGGGTCTGGACTGCCGTGTCTCAGGATGTGACTTCGATTCTCGGTTAAATATTGTCTGTAATTGTTAATATTTATTGAAAGTGATTTATGAAAGCAGACTATGTAGGCTAGCATCTGCTCTTTCAATTCATTGTGCTTAATTTTCATTGCAAAATTGAAACCTATGTATTCGGAACCATGATAAGCATCGAATATAATAAAATATTAGTACATTTTAGTTATTTTTCTTTACCTATTTTTAAAAGTGTAATTTTAATAGTTTAAGTGTTAGGACTTGTATACCAGGGATAGTTTTTCCCTGGCCTGTATAAGACATCTGTTATAAGGGATTCTTATTTATATTTATTACAATACAAATATCTTACTTCCGATTCTTTTGGCACAACTTTTTTATATGTTTTTTTTACAACTTCTTCAAGCCGCCCTGGTAGTACAGCGGATAAGACACTGGACTGCGGTGTCTAACGATCTGGCTTCGATTCCCGGTAAATCTTGATTGTAATTGTTTATATTTATTTAAAGTGATTTATGAAGGCAGTCTATGTAGACTAGCATCTGCTGTTTTTCGTTTTTACCCATTGTACTCATTTTTAAGAACATGTCATTTAAAAAAAATGAAACTGATGTATTCGGAGCTATGATAAGCATCGTACCCAGCAAAAAAAGTCAGCATAAAACCTTCATAAATTTTTTGAAATTGAAGGTTTTATGCAGGAAAACTGCGTTTTTTTTAAAGATCTATAAAATTCAAGGTTTTTGTTTCAATATCCTTCATAAAAACTGTAAAAATATTTCATAAAAACCTGCAAAAAACCTTCAATTTTTAATCATGAAGGGAAAATGCAGATATTTTAACGGTTTTATGCAGGAAAATTAAAAACTTAAAAAAAAAAACTGCAGTTTTTTGTTTCAAAATCCTTTATAAAACCTTCAAAAAACCTTTAGTTTGACAATTTTGATGAAGGTTGCATGCTGACTTTTTTGCTGGGTATGTACTCAAAATTTGAGTACATTTTACTTAATTTTGACTTTCTTTGATAAACGGCGTAAAAGTAGCCCACATATAAAAATTAGGTTATATTTTGTAACTGAACCATTCAATCAATCGCCTTAATATTCAGCCATTTCCCTCTAAAGGCATTACTCAATTTCCTTTAGAGTTCTTCTTCTGCGATTCTAACAAAAGACGTTCCGTGACGTCATGCATTCCAAGAGGGTGTTTCTCGCATAATTAACTCCGAAGATAAATGCCGCTAATTAACCATGAATACTTTTGGAAGAGATAACAATTTCTGTCCTCCCTCCCCTTTTTGCACGCACCCCTCCTCTTTTCTGTAGCTAATTGAACGAAAAAGAAAAAAGAACACACAATTTTCCGAGTAGCAAGATATTGGAAAGGATATTGTTTGACAAAATATCGCGCTGTTATTCAGCTGCTATTTTTATTCTTTGTGTATTGGTGATAAATACGATGACAGTTCAGTAGTTGTATGAAAAGAATGGTGATGTTATTTGCTGATATTCCTGCACGTATAAAGTTAGGAGGTTGAAAAATGGGATTTTTGCAATAGCATATAATACTTTTAAAAAATATAAATAATTTTTTTTTAACTTGTAGAATTACTTTTTATATAAAATATTTGGGATCTATAATTTTTAAGAAATCTATGGGAATTTTTGCTTTTTAGAATGTAATTGTGAATCGAATAGAAAACCGAAAATTCTGTCTGAGATTGAGCAGCTATAGCGTATGCTGCTGGGATGCGAAGATTCACTTCTAAATGTGGAATTACCACAATAAAAGTACATCGCTTGAGTTTCGTTGCTAGGGAACGTTCACTGCTTCTACTGAATCCCAGATAGGAATATGTTCACTTTTGAATATAAGCTCATTTGATCCGCGGTTGATCGCCTCCATGGCCGATCGGTTAAAGGCGTCAGCTGGGAATACGAAGATTCCTGGTTCTATCCTCGGCGATGGACATGACAAAGAAAAGTAAAAAAAAGTAGTGATCTTGTGATCGGAGGGTTGCCATCGGAGGGATTGTTCGTTCCAAACTTCTGACAAAGCAGAGGCTTTCTCTTTTGTGATAGCTATCATTACACAACTCATCTACCCTCGTCAGCGATCACGTGATATCCACGATCTTCGAAAATGGCGCCCTGTTCTTTTTCACCTTCCGAACTGCAACTGCAGAAATATCGTGCCATTTGCATTTCGCACGACGCCCCTTTTTGATTACAATACTGGTTCGTTCGAAATCATTCCCCTCAGACGGTCGCTCTACCGTAATTACTCAATTGTTGATGAATGAGACTAATTACGTCAAACTACTCCGAAGATTATGGTCTCAGAACGAAGAAAGGAACTTGTGCAAGGATAGTGAAGGCTATATATATATATATATATATAAGGTGTGCTCGTACTCGCGCTGTCTGACGGAAGGCGGGGAAAGCAACTATTTGACGTCATAGTGACGCCTACCGTCGAGTCTGTGGGCGTGTCTAATGCTCTCGTTTGTACAGTCGTTTTAGAGTCTACAGAGCAAACTTAATTTACCAAGTATTCTTGTTTGTAACTAATCATGAATTTATTTATAAGAAAATAGTTAAAATTTGTTTCAAAAAAACAATTTGAATCGATTTGCAGAGTAGTTTAGTTAATAAAATATCTCGAAATTAATTCAAGCCAATTTGAACCAATGGTTCGTGACGTGCTGCCATCTATTCGTTTTTTTTGTGAACTATTTAAAAATGATATTCGCTATTTTATTCAGAATTTGCTAAATTTTAAGAGTTTAAATTATATTTTAAGGATTGTATTTAGTATGTAAAAATTACAAAAAGAGTTGCTTAATAAGTTAAGCGTATTAAAATAATATTAGCTGCCACGAGAGCATGTCCATGAATTTTGAAAGATATACTTACATTATTTTGCTAATTAAAAATTAAATCACCAGTTGTTACCCAACCGGGGATCGAACCTAAGTAGCAATGGTTGAAACACACAGCCAATGAGAATGATCAAAAACCCATAGTAAGGCGGAGCAAAAATGACGTCAAATAGTTGCTTTCCTTGCCCACTTTCAAAATGCGAAAAACGAGCACACCTTCTATATATAGTCTTCACTATCCTTGGAACTTGTGGGCGAAATTATCCATATATCTATCCTATATACATCAGCCTCTTTGAGATTGACATTTAAAAAAATAGACAAAATGTAAACTTAACACATGTCAAAACATTTAAAAAACTTATGTATACTTTTTATTTTCAAAATAGTTGGGAGTAAATAAATATATAAAACTATCTTTAAATTATTTTATTGCAAAAGTGTTTACATTCAATGTTATATCATTCCGTTTTATTTAGAAGGAATTGTTTGTGAACATTTAACAATTTTTTTCAGGTTCAGTTATTTAAATTAAACATTAAATTTAAAATAATTCCTGTTTAAATTTTTATATACAGTCATTTAAGTATAATCATTTAAAATGTTTGACGTAATACCTAAGTAAGCTTTATTTTTTTACTTGATAACTAGTAAATCAATAAAATGTATAATTGTCATGGAATTGGCGTCTATTGTCACTTACGTGTCTTTGCCTAATTATTTCCAACATTTTTTGCTTAATTATTACTACAGAATATATAAAATAATTGCAACACCTAATTGTCTTCGATTCATCCCATCTTAATATAACTACAAACTGAACTATATATATATATATACTGCTTTCGTAACCACTTTTATAGATATAATCTCTAAAATAGTTTAAAATATATAAATGACTACCAGTAAATTAAAAGCAGTTTATCTGAAATAGTAAATTACATTTTCAAAATATGTCAACATTCTGATTGCGGCGAGAGCCCACGACGGTCATGTAGTCGAACTGCTCCGCTATTTAATGTAATTTCTCAAAACTAATCATGAGTTTCAACTTTTCAATGTTACCATGGCTGGATGAGCAAATGGGACCAAAGTTCCCGCTCATTAAAAAGTCAAAAACGGATGATGACCCGCTATTCAAGGAATTCGTTTGTCTAACATCACAATTGATGTGTCAGATTGACTTATCTCCACAGGCAACTATTAAACTGGAGAATGATATGCTCAACATTGCTATGTATCTCTCAGAACAAAGTCAGTATGCTTCACAATTTAACATGAAAGAGATACTTGGATGTGTGAACGCCGAAAGAGTGGAAAAGTACACCCTCATCGCGCGGACTCCCGTTCCTGTCATCTCTACTAATAAAACTGTCACATCTTCTGTTCCAAGTAAGAGGAAAAAGAAGGTAAAACCGACCGGTGCACAGTGGGGCCAAATGAGGTAAAACCTGGCCAAAATTCTGTAATTTCTCCAACGGGATAACAACATCATAATAACAACTTTTATGTATTTTTAGAGTTTTGCATGTCTTATTTTCATTAAATAGATATATATGATGATTTTTTAGATTGAAATTACAATATACCCGTTTCTCTTTTTCATCTTTTACTAAAAGCACTTGACTGAATTATTTTTTATTTTAAATATTCAACAAAACTAATAATATTTAATTATTTTTAATACAAATTAATTACTATTTAATACAAATAATTAATAATAATTAACTTAAGACTATTTAATACAATAATTTATCTATTAATCAATAATTTGAAATTTTAAAAGTTTAAAGTCTAAATTTTAATACATTAAAAAATATTTACCTCTCCAACATAATAGCAGAATGCCGTAGATGAAACGATATGAGTTTAAAATTTGTTTTCTATTGTTTAAGTTAAAGTTTATAATTTTAAAGTTCTGACAACGAGAAACAATCACTGGAATCATCCGAAGAAGATTCCGCGTCGGAAGTCGATTCGTGTTCATCTATGGATTCCTCTTGAGGTATGCACAAAAGTTCTTCAACTTCTTTTGAGTACGAGTTGGACTTTTTTGTTGGCAATTTTCGTAAACCAGAAATGGCAGGATCAGACGCCAGCAAAAGTCGATTGAATACATCAAGAAGGTTTTTTTCTCGAGAGCACTTTCTTGAAAATGATTCACGATAGTTTTTGAAATTTTTGTTAAGGGCTTCTTGAGCTTCTTCCGTCAACATTCCAATAGGAATAATGGCACTTTTCACTACTTCTGGTCCATGAATCAATATTTTATGTACTGTTGTAGGCATATAATACCATGGATACAGTTTCACATACAATTGAGCTGTTTCCGTACAATAGTCCTGAAATTTGTCTTCCTGAATATTATAATTACTAGATATAGCTTGAAGAATCACCCGAAAACGTATGATTATTCGTTCATCAATCCCTGTTATAGCTGCAGAAAGTTCACTGTTTGTAAAAAATCGTCGGGCTGTTTTACCGTCATTTGTATTTCCGTAGCCTACTTTTGGCTTATCTACAATGAGGCCCATTTCATTTTTAAATTTCGCTTGAAGAGTTATCTTGTTTACTTCCAACTGTTTTTTTTTCATTTCCGCGCACTTGCCATTTACAGATGTTTAGTCTGTAAGATATATGAAATAAACATTCAAAAAAGCGTATCCAAGCATGAAGTGTCGACAGTCCAAAGCGAAACGCATCTGTATTTACTTCCTTTTTCGATACTTCTAAAATATTATTAAAATCTTTTGAAGTTGATCCGCATATGTAGCACCTCTGAGAAGATGAGGTATATGTAACAGCATTACAAATTTTACCATCTACCATTGTAAACATAACATTATGGGAAATTTGAATATTAATGTTGTTGAATATTACTATTGTTGGCATAAGAACTTTAATTTGGTTTTCAATGTGATTAACGATATTTTTTGTAGTTTCTTCTGATTCTGATATAAACTGTATGAATATTGGACGACAGAAGCGAGGCGATGCTGGTCTCGGATTTTTCCAGATTATACTTTTTACATCATCCTGACAATCAACATACATTTGGAGTGGCACACATGATACGAGAAAAATATTGGAATCTGAAGAAGTAGTAGATTGAAATGTTTGTTTATATTGACTTTGGCCTGAACTTCCATCACAACCCCATTTCGAAAGAAGTTTCACACTTCGTAATTGTTCAGATGAATAGCCATCGTAATCATTTAATGTAGATTCCACAATTCGTTGAGCTGTGTGGTCTAAAAGAGCTTGAACGCTCACCTCCACCTTCAACTCTTTGCATCGATATGATTTCATTTCCGGATAACACTTTTTCTTTGCTCTTTGTATAACTTTGTATGCAGGAAATACGCTTCCTTAATGACTTCTAATTATATTGATGTCGGGATAATTGAGCATCAATTAATAGAGATAAAGCTCTATCAGCCGATACTATTTCCAAACATTGCTTTTTTTGTTTTGAAAATGACTTTCGGTATTTTGATGCTCTTGACGGAGAAGAAAATGTCGCATCTTTTATAAGTTTTAACGCATCTATTTTCCCACTAGCTCTCAAAGTCATTCGTGCTGCATAAGCTAATGCTTCTGGAGTGTTCTTTGAACGTATAAGCTCAGTTTTCCTCCGTTTTGATCTTTCGCTGCTTTTGAGGAAATCCGAAGATGGTCGACCTAAACTTCTGTTTGCAAAAAACGGAAAACAAATTTCTTCGTCTAACCATTTCTTATGTTTGAGAAGAAACTCCCGCTTTACTCTGTGGCTGGCTCTCCACCTTTTCGTAAAACTACACCAAAATTCTTTTACGACTTTTTCGGTTTCAAGGGAAAGTTCATCCGGACAATTCGTCATTTTTTTTACTTCAAGTTTAATCATATTTAACTTAGCAATTAAGAGCACTTTAAAAGGACTTTTGGAAAAAATGTCATACAATTTTCTCCTCTTTATTAAAATGTGATTTTCATGAGAACCTGAAACGAAAAGCTTTTTCTAGAGTGTTGCATAAAGTGTTTAGTATTACTCGTTGAAACACTTTTGGCAAATTATAAAAGTATTTTTTTCTTTCGTTTTTATTAGGAATACTTTAATTCTGTTATTAAAAATATATAACGTTGAGTTTCATTTGATTATTTAAAAAATAAGAGCCTAAAACTAATTGTTTTCACATTTAATTCTTGGAACTATCAAAAACTATGTTTTACATATTATAGATTTGCAACCGTTCCTGCAAGTTCCTGCACGATTTAAAAGCAGTTTTGAAAAGAACATTTTATGGAGTTTTAAACTGTATATCAGATTT
This sequence comes from Troglohyphantes excavatus, assembly GCA_963932185.1. Taxonomy (NCBI): domain Eukaryota; kingdom Metazoa; phylum Arthropoda; class Arachnida; order Araneae; family Linyphiidae; genus Troglohyphantes; species Troglohyphantes excavatus. The sequence continues at coordinate 34,596,193 of OZ010678.1, forward strand.
GACGGCGCAGGGCGCCCATATATTACATTTTTACTACTTTTTGAAAATGAGTGCAAAAAATATCAATAAATTTAAAAGAGACTATCTTAAAAATAAGAAAAAAATATTTAAACACTTCTAAACAAACCGATAAAATTATTTTACATTATACTTACCACTAGCAATCGGTTCCATGATAAAGCTTAACTCTTCACAGATAAACCTATTTTTTAGAGACACCCAAAGCAAGCACCCGCACTAACGAAAATTCGCGCTTGTTTTGAACGCTCCTGCAAAGGTCCACTTTCCACCCCCTACAGTTATTTCGTAGAAGTCATAATTTAGTCGGGAAGGGTGGCATAGGGTGCTCAAGTTACTTGTCAACAACCGCACGTGGTCGGAAATAGAAAAGGAACATTTTAATTTTTTTGCTTTTTGGCCAGCTTTTGGGTGTTTCTGCCCCACTGTGCGGTGGTCGGGAATCAAAGGAATGTTGCGTCGAAGTCGGCATTGATAGAGATGAATGTATCCCTACGCCAGCTCCGGTGGTGACTAATCCTGAGGTTTCGCTTTCGATTTCCTTGGACTCTGTTGAACATCAAAATTCTACTGAACACCAAGTGTCTACTGTTCCCATTCAACTCATTGCTAATGATGCTGAGAAAATGGAAGAAGACCCTTTGGACCCTATTTGTGAAAACACACCTGCCACTACAAATTCCCCAAATCCGGGATCTATTTTCTTGACTGTTACCACCGAGTTTGAGATGATTCTGAAAAGTATGAAGACCAAATTCGGTGAGTCATTTCATTCTAAATTACAAGGCAAAATTGTTAAAATCTCACCCACATGCGAGAGTACTCTCTTTGCCATGATGTCATACCTCCAATCTGAAAATCATGATTTTTATATTTCACCTACAGCAGACAAAATTCCTTTCAAAGTGGTTCTTAAAGGACTCCCACAATTTATTGACTGTGATCGTTTGCGTGAAGAAATTACCCAATTGGGTTTCAATATTGATAAAATTTACCAGCTCAAAAGGCGTGCTAAATTGCACAGGCCGATTTTTGTGATTGAAATGCCAAAAAGCCCTGGCTGTAATAAAATCCTCAAAATCAAAGAGCTGATGCAACTCAACATTAGGATTGTACCCTTCAAAAGCAGAAGAGGGCCAATTCAATGTTATAACTGTAACCATTTCTTTCATAAAGCCGAACATTGTTTCATGCAAGTAAGATGCCTGAAATGTGGTGGTTCAGACCATCAAACCAGGGAATGTGAAATTGGAAGAATGGAAAATCCCAAGTGCATTAACTGTGGTGGTTTCGGGCACATCGCCTCTAACCGAAAATGTCCAGTATTCCCGAAAGTTCGTAAACAGGAAAAGGTTTTGCCTTCCAAAAAAAGGAAACAAGTGATTCCAAGAATTGGTATAAAGAAAACTTCTCCTATTGTTTGTAAAAAAAAACAACCAACCCACTGATGCAAGTGTTGTGAATTCTATGGGCGACATCGCCCTTCTCATGGAACTTTTTAAGGAACTTTCGCCAATCTTCTCCGGAAATCAAGGAATTAAGGAACTAATTCTCTCCATCCGTACGAAGACTGAGCCGATCGACAAACTGCAAATTCTCTTCGAGTTTTTCGCTAATATCCCAAAGAACGACCTTACGCCTGACCAATCAGAAGCCAAGGCTGAATAGGCTCCGCCCCTTCAGATCCGGACATGGTGCTGTGTACTTTTCTTCGTTTAAACTAATGTGTGTAACATTCTTAGATCATGCATTGTTCACTGCTGTGACTTTTATTCTCATGTTCCACATTGATATCGGAGTAATGTCATTTAGTTGACGCACTTCGTTAACCTGCATAAACGAGAGAATATGTCGATAATGATCGAGAGTAATTCTTTTAAGTAGAGATATTTAACTTCAGAATATTTCTTCTCAAATGCAATAGGAGTGCAATTTTTGCGTAAATCAAGATCCCCCCCTTTTACGCTACTAACGAGTTGTTCTTCTTGATATTTAAGCTTGGGTTAGTAATTATGTGTATAATGGCATACGGGATTTATATAGACGTAAAGAATCGTTAATATCATTTAAAACTAGGTATCTAGGTCCAAATGGATTAAAACCTGTTCATCTAATATAAAATCTGAATGTAAAAAAATCGCACAGAAAAAATCAGAATTAGTGGGGATAGGTGGAGAGGATTCATAACAAAATAAACAAACAGTCAGGGCAGACAAGAACACAAGCTCAGAAACTACAAGAAAAGCGTCAGAGGGTCGTAAAATTAAACTAAATACAAAATCTAAGCATTAAAAACTGGTAGTATATCAAAAGAAAGGGCTTGTGCTGTAAAGTTACAGCATACTTGAATAATTCTTAAAAAATAATCACCTATAATTCAGTAAACATTAAAATATTTACAAGTATCGGTGGATAAGTAAAACATAATACACTTCTGTCTTCATTATAAACAAGGTTTTCGTGTTGAAATTGTCCAGAAAAATCTTAAATTAAAAATTTTCAAGGGGTATTTTCAATCGCATATGCCTTCAATATAAAAATTTCATGTGTACAAATTTAAAAGTAAAATCATCATATGTGTACAGCTTTATAAATAAAATAAAATCTTCATTTGTGCAAATTCACTGTTGAAAATAGGTACTTAAAAATAAGTAAAGTGTACTCATTTTTGATTACAATTGATTCTTATCATAGCACCGAATACATAAGTTTCGTTTTTGAAAAAGACTTGTATTCAAAAATGAGTTAAATGAATAATAAGAGAAGTTGCTTGCCTACATAGGCTGCCTTCGTAAATCCCTTTTCATAACTTTTAACAATTACAACCAGGACTTGTCAGGAATAGAACCTACTCCGTCCACCTGATGTCGTCGCATCGAAGTCAAGAGCCTTATCCGTTGTACTACCAGAGCGATGTGAAGTAGTTATAAACAGAAGTAATGTCAAAAAGGCATGGCAAACGATGGGGATATAAGATAATTGAGTCGTAATAACTCAGTTTCCATTTAAGCAATCGACATCAAATAATGTGGAAATCCATATTCTGAATAAATATTTTAAGTTTGCCAGATCGCTTTGATAATATAACTTGAACAGATATTAGCAATATTAAATCAAACTGCTCATTTTTGAGAACGTACGATTACTAAAATTTGGGTACGTCATCGCTCATTTACGTTGCAATTGTACTCAAATAAAAACGAATATGTTCCGGTACTCAGTTTTAAGTATCTTTTTATACAGTATATTTTTGAGTAATATGGTATTCGAGCGAGTTCAATCTTTACTTCTTAGTAGCATTACATTATCTTTCTATTGTAGACTCTATTGTGCGAGTCAATATTAAGCTTTGGTTCAGAACTGCCTTCATTTGAAATTTTGAACTCATTTTTTTCAATTAGACTTTTTTTTTCTTTGATCAAGTTTAAATTGATATAGGTTCAACCTTTGCCTGTAAAACCAGACTTGATAACTTTGACAAATTCCAAAGACACCTACTGAGAGTTTACATCACGTGGTCCAAATAGTTCGTACGCGACATCCACATAGCCAACTCACTACAAATACCTTCACAACTTCAATTTATTGGCAAGCTAGCCACTAACTTCTATGGATCAATAGACCATATTGACAATGAAGAGTTAAATGATCCAGTGGTCACCGTCCAAGGGCGGCGCTCTTGCTAGCAAGTTAACTCTAGTAAATCCTTGATAACCTTCTGTAAATAAAATTATGTAAAGAAACGAAAGGAATAAAGAAAAAAAATCCTGAAGAACTAACAACCTCCCTAATAATCTTCCTGTTCAACAGTTATGCCAGTTGATCGGACCCTGCCTTAACCGAGATGCCCCTTTCAAAGTTCATATTCGCAATGGTAAACTTCATTTATGCAGCCTAGAGCTAATGTTATGTTAAATTACTTGTCATACTGGAGGCGAAGGCTTCTACGGAGCCACGACCTTCGTAAAAGACTCGAAATTCTTTTTTAAAAAAAACTGGTTCATATTGGCTATATTATATTTTCAAAAATGTTAGATTGATTGGTCTTGACAGATTACTAATATATAAATTAAATTTATTTTAGTGGCTTTCTAAAAATAGTTTTGAAAAATAAAATTCTCTATTTATTTTTGAATTATTTTTCAACCGCATTACTTTGTTAATAACAAAAATCTGTGAAGACAGTTTGTTAAACACATTCTTTTGTTTCTAAAAATCCAAAATTAAAGTTTTTTTTTTCTTTCGGAAAATATTTTCGAGATTTATTTTAAAAATAAAAAAAAGGCTACTCTTTTGTAATTTTTAAAACAAAAATATTTTTTTTTAAAAACGTAAGTAGAAACAAAATTAATGATGTTTGCAAAATTAAAGAAAAAGCGTCTTACATACCCTTCTATGTCGCACACAATATTTTAATATTTAAAAGAAAACTACCTTCCCTCTACCAAATTCAATTTTCACATCTGAAACATTTATTTCATGTGCTGCGTCAATAAAACCACCGAGATTGTAAGTCTACAAAAAAAGAAGTAATAAAGAAATGCATCAGCCCAAGCAATCAAAATATCACTCAAAATATCGAATTACCTCGCGGAGAGCATAATTTAAAGCCTTCCTTTAGCGAACATTTACGCCAGTTTTCAATTTAAAAAGCTATTCTTTGTTTTGCACCTGGTAACAATATTTTTATTTTGATTATGTCACCTACCCCTCAAGGGCCCCCACCCCCTGTTTTTTTTTTTTTTTTTTTTTTTTAATTTTTTGAGTATTTCACTCTTCTTCGGTCGGCGTTGAATTGTTTGTTTATAAGTAAATGATGCCGATTTGAAAAGTCACAAAATAGAATGTAAAAATAAATAATTGGAGTTTAAATTATCTTAAAGAACATTGTTATCCCCAAAATATTTAATGTTTTATGGTTGGTTTAAACCAAGAATAATGGATATATAATAATAGAAGGTGTTCTGGTTCTCTCGCTCTTGAAAGTGGGCAGGGAAAGGACATTTTTGACGTCATTTTAGCTCCGCCTTACTATTGGTTTTTGATCATTCTCATTGGCTGTGTGTTTCAAGCATTGCTACTTAGGTTCGATCCCTGTTTGGGTAATAACTGGTGATTTAATTTTTAATTAGCAAAATACAGTAAATATCTGTAAATAATTGTGTTCAGGTAGCTTCACTACTAATTTGTCCTTGTTTTGAAATGTCCCCGTATTTTACTTGATTGAAATTGTAACTCATTTAATATGTCCAATACAAATGCATTGACCGGATGGTTCCGAACCCTATTTTACTCGTTCAAAATTCATGGGCATGCCCTCGTGGCAGCTAATATTATTTTAATACACTAAATTTATTAACAAATCTTTTGCAATTTTTCCATACTAAATGCAATCCTTAAAATATAATTTAAACTTATAAAATGCAACAAATACTAAATAAAGTTAGCGAATATCACTTCTTAATTAAATAGTTCGCAAGGAAACGAATAGATGGCAGCACATCACAAACCAATAGTTCAAATTGACTGAAATTGATTCCTGGTTATTTTATTAACTAAACACTCTGCAAATCGATTCAAAATGTTTTTTGAAGCAAATTTTAACTGTGTTCTTTTAAATAAATTCATGATTAGTTAAAAACAAGAATTCTTGTTAAATTAAGTTTGCTCTGTAGACCCCTAAAACGACTGTACAAACGAGAGCATTAGACACGCCCACAGAAGGTGGAGGTAGGTGTCAGTATGACGTCAAAAATATCATTTCCCAGCCCTCCGTCAGAAACTGCGAGAACCAGCACACCTTATATATATATATATATATATAGTCTCCACTATCCTTGGGTTTAAACAAAATTTCATTAAAACGACGTGATGGTGACTGTTCAAGAGCTATTTCTAAGGGGTTAAAACAGGAATACAGCCCTGTAAAGTAGCTCAAATTACATGGGTTCCAACTCGCTCGATAGGAAATTAGACGCTGATGGGTGTATGAATCCAACCAATGCAGTGTCTCGGAGGTGAAGCGTAGCGTCTAGCGTTGAAAAACGCCGGGAAGTATTCCCCACCTTTATAGAGCAAACAACACTTTCAAACGTGGTTTATTGCAGACCTATCACTCTGTGCCATAAATTAATCGTTGTAAATAGATCGTTTGTAAACCAAGACTGTGATTTATAAAAAAAAAATCGACCTAATTACATATTTTTTTCATTTTAAAAGTTCCGCAATGATTTTTGAACGTAAATTATAGTGACTAGAAGACTTAGTTACAATAGTTAAGTTAATAATTCTACTATATTTAGGAAAAAAAACTTTAAAACACTTTTCACATATTTGCTATTACTGAATAAATGGTGAAAATCTAACTTAAGTACAATATAAATATATTACACAATTTCATTTTTGCTATAACTCCCACTATTTTTAGTAAAATTAATTTTTTATAAACAAAAAATTTCAGTGAATGCAATACAGCAACGATAAATTGATTCTTGTATAAATAAATATTGTTGGTCCTTCATAGGGATAAACAATAAACATTTAAAAGTAAACATACCGACATTTCATGCATACCTAATCCGATAAACCATACATAATCCGGATAAATGACCGCTTCGAAAAAAAAATATGTATCTTAATATTATAGAAAGAGATTTTATCCAATTGGATAGTAAAAAATATATAATTTTTTTCAATTCAGAAAAATTTTATTTACTTTTATGCATTTTCACCACATTTTTTTTTACAAATTACAGTATTTTGTATTGCACATTTTCCGTTGCCGTCAGCTCCGCCTGCCGAAGTCGGTCTACACCCTAGCCGCCTGGTTAGACCGAAACGGTCTGTACAGCGTTGCCTGGTTGGCTCGCAGGACGCTTGGTGCCCAGATGGCTGGATTACCACAGCACGGTAGATCCACAATTACATTGTGGACTCGTAAAACAATTTCAGGAGTGCGCTTTCCGAAGAATATAGTCGTAAATAATATGAATTATTCAAATGGTCAATAAGTTATAGTGACTGGAAGACTTAGTTACAATAGTTAAGTTAATAATTCTAATATATTTTGTAAAAAAACAACTTTAAAACACTTTTCACATATTTGTTATTACTGAATTAATGGTGAAATTCAAATATTAGTAAAATAAAATTTGGTAATCAATATCATTTTTCTGTAACTTCCACTTTTTCTAAGAAAAATAATTTTATATAAAAAAATATTAAAATTTATATTAGACATGTCCCAACAAGTGTCAACAAGCCATCTTCAAGTGGATTTGGATTTGACTTCTGTGGATAACCATTCTGATAATGAATGTAAACACACGAACATGGACACCGGAGAAAAGGTGAGCAATGATCCACCCCCTCCTATCTTTGTTAAATGTGATAAGAATGTTCGCATGCATCTCAAAAAACTTAACAAACTTTCTTTTGTAAGATTTCATTGTGAAATAACTGGGAATAATTTAAAAATTAATGTTGAAAACGCTGAAATGCGTAATATTTTCTCGGACTATTTAAAATCAGTAAATTGTGGTTTTGCGGACAAAAAAGTGCTTCCGCTTAAAGTCATTATAAAAGGTCTCCCTGCGGAGTTTTATCCGGAGGATGTTCAGGATGACCTTATTTCTCTTGGTTTCCCAGTCACAAAAATCACTCAGTTTCGTAAACGACCAAGCAAAACACTCATTGGAGTTTTTCTCATTGAATTACCCAAATCCATTGAAAATGAAAACATCCTTAACGTTAATAGCCTCTGCTTTCTCACCATCAAATGTGAACTCTATAAACCAAAGAATAAAGCTATGCAGTGCTATAACTGCAACCATTTCGGACACTCTTCCATGGACTGTTCCATGCCAACTAGATGCCTTAAGTGTGGCGCTAATCATGAGACACGCGCCTGTGACATCAAATGGCTGGAGCATCCCGAATGCATTATCTGTGGAACTGTCGGACACGTTGCCTCATGGCGGCAATGCCCTGCTTTTCCAAAAAATAAGGTAAATAAAAAGAATGTGCAAAATGAAAAAGAAACACCTGCGCGTGCAAATTCACAAAAAACGCAAAAGAGTCGTTTTGAAAATGTCCGCAAAGATAATTCTAAATCTGATGCTTTTAAAGTTCAAGCTCCGCTCCAGTCCCAGGTACCTCAGGAATTTGCCCCGTTACTGGAACTTTTGCAAGAATTAATGGTTCTTTTCCATGGCAACGAGGGAATCGCGTTTCTGACCCAAGCTTTGAAGGATAAGCCAAGTGTTGGAGACAAGATGCAAGCCCTTGTCAACTTCTTCTCTGATGCGGAAGCACTGGTGCACCCTCGGGATGTACCAGTTCCATGCAACACTAAAAACTAAAAAAAAAAACCTTCATTCATTCATTAGGATCTTGCATTGACATTGTGCGTCGGCACTGCCGCACATCCCCTGGATGCCAGAGAGTCGCCAGACTGTCTCAAACCATGAACATCTCAACCCTCCAATCAGAAGGAGGCAACCCAAAGTGACAAGAGAATTTTCGCGAGAATTTATATATATAAGGTGCCTAGGGCCGAAGGCCCTTTAACCCTATCATTTATTGATCATTTATGGAACATGGTAATTTAAAACATTGGTAAGAAAACAAGCACAGGACAACACGAACGAAAGAACAAACAGACGCAAAAACTCCACACACTCAGATTCGCAAACACATGTCTCTCAAGTCAGAGAAGACAAAGGCCATGGGGGGGGGGGGGGAAATGCCGAAGGCATTTAAACGTTGGAAGAGGATACTCATAAGGTTTCAGTCACACTCAGTCATCCCAGGAAAGACATTGGTAGTAGGACATGAAGTAGTTTCATACGCAAGGAAATTTTTTAGACAGAAATTTCTGGAAAAACTGTTTTTCATGAATTCTCCTTAGAAAAAAGGGGGGAAGGACGCAAAGTTGCCTCATCCAGCCAATCAATCAAAGAGTGAAGGGGAAATGGGTTTGAGCAAAAGCTCAGGTAACGAAGGCACGGGGTCTTCTCTTATTGCATTTGAGGTTAGCATCATAATTCGGAATGTTCTTTATCTCAGGGTTGTCGTGATTTCCAATCTTTTCGAAAAGTTTTTTGGCTATTTTTTGAGTGTACTCCCTGAAGCTTGGAATGCGTAATTAATTGAGTATGTTCTTGATGTGAAAGAACCATCTTGCCTTCGCAATTGGCTTGATAACGGAATTTTCTAATCTTTCGAGTTTAGTGAAGTGTGATTTAGCAGCGTATCCCCAAACAGGTACCGCGTAGCTATGCCAAATTTCTGAAAGTAGACATGACAAATTGTAGCTTGTATAAATAAATAGTGTTGGTCCTTCATAGGGATAAACAATAAACATTTAAAGAAATTTCATTAATTGTATTTAACTAAATGCTTGTTTGGTCCCCAGAACTCTAACTGTAACTTCTGGAAGCTTGTTTCCTCTATGGGCGCGTTGAAGCCAATGTGGAAGCAGCCACACTATGTCCCAACATTTTTTAAAAGACAGTGACGTTTTTTAATATTATAGAATTGTAGAAATGTCAAGTACATATAAATATTATATTTTCTTCTTATAGAATTAATTTTTATATTGCCAAACAAATGGATTTTGCTCTTGCTTTTTAACTACTTCGACTTTGACTTGCAAATGACTTTCTATTTTAATAGCAGATTGCATTTAAAATGCGTTTCAAAAGAAAATGGGGAAAAACACTGCCAAAAGAATTATTGAGTCTTCGGGGTTTTCGATGGGCCACGGAGGCCCCTTGACCATGTTGGAATTAGAGTTACATACAGGTCGGACACGAAAGTCATTAAAAAAATATTTTTTTAAAATTTTTTGTTATATGTCGATAAGTTTGAATCATTTTGAAAGCAAATCAAGAATAAAAGGTTCGGCCCCATCATCACCATTTTCTTCTATGGTAGCAGTGAATGGGATAAAAACGGAAAATTAAAATGTTATCATATAATTTAGTAACTTTACATAAAATAACCCATCTATAATATTATCGATAAATAGAGAATATTTTATTAGTTTATCTATCAGTTTTCTTTTAAATTTACTCTTTTATATAAAATTTCTATAATTATTATATAGAATTTTTCTATAATTTTGTTTTCCCTACGGAAAAAAAACATGGCGCTTTGCATAAAAATATATTTTTAATAAAATAAAAAAGCCTACATAAAATTCTCAAAATAGTATTCTACATTTCTTTATTGTTTAAGTTTTTAGTTTGTTTAAAGTTATTTGTAACAAGGAATTATTTTTTTTGCATTTACCATTCTCATATTTTAAATAAGTAAATGTAACATGAAATAAAGAATTCAACAATTAGCCTCGTTTAAATACAATACATAACTTTTAAACACAGGTAATATATTTCATATCATAACCGAAAAATGTTTGAGTGCTACCCACATTTCCCGACCTTATATTTTATTTAATATTGTTATCAAAAAGAATTCCGTTTCTAAAAAAACAAATTATATATATAAAAAATCTCTTTGTTTCTCTGTTTCAAAAATATATTTCATTTCCCTTACTTAAAATAAACATACTCAACCACTGAAAAATAATACATTCCCAAACAACAAAAAAATACGTTTCCCCCCTTCCATATTAAGTCTAAAATAATTGAATATTTTTGTTTAAATTCCAAAAAAGATATTTTCATCTCCATATCTCTGTGCCCCATCAACGCGCTTGCGTTCTCGCGAATTCTCGAAATTCCGCGGGAAAAAACGAGAATGCGAGAGAAGGCCCATTCCATTATCGCACACAAAAGTACGAACCAAAGGAGGGATTACGCATACACTTCGCTCCTAATTTGATTTTTCTAGCATTTTACGGCTCTTCTTTTGGTTACATTCAGGTAGGGTAGACACATTTGGCGAAGCATCGCACCCCGTAGCGATTTTTACTTTCCTTGACCGCAGAAAAACTCTTTACAAAGTTCGACTAGTAAATAAGAATTATTTAGGTAAACGTACACACTTGATTTTTTTTTAATAATAATACATTTTAAAACCTATTTTAATCTGTTTCAAGACAGACTGGTTCGATCCTAGGCGATGGTTTGGTTTAGTTTGGTTAATGTCGCACTAGAGCTGCACAGTGGGCTATTGCCGACGGTTCGGCGTTTATCTCGAAGGAAAGACCCGGGAACACATATAAATTCATATATGCACCTCGTTATTTTTAGAACAATGGTCAGGTGACGAGGAAACACCTGAACTTGCACCCAACGCCTTTAATAGACGTCGGGACTTTGGACCCCGCTCAGATTGATCGTGCACCAGTCCCGTATACACGCCTAGGTGACGGATTTGACGAATATAAGTAAAAAAAGTAGTGATCATGTGATCGGAGGGTTTCCAGCTTTGCTACAAAATACTAGAAAAGTCGTCCAGAACATCCGCAAAAATTAACGGCGTGTATACGCGACTGGTGCACGATACATCTGATCGGGGTTCAATGTCCCGACGTCTATTGAAGGCGTTGGGTGCCAGTTCAGGGGTTGTCCTCGTCATCTGACCATGGTTAAAAAATACGAGGCATCGTTCCCGGGTCTTTCCTTCGAGATAGGCCCCGAACCGTCGCCAATAGCCTACTGTGCAGCTCTAGGGCGACGTTGATTAATAAAACCAAACCAAACCCGACGTCTATTAAAGGCTTTGGGTTTAGTTTGGTTTGGTTTGGTTTTGTTAATTAACGTCGCACTAGAGCTGCACAGTTAGACATTAACGTCGCACTAGAGCTGCACAGAGCTGCACATTGGCGACGGTTCGGGGTCAATCTCAAAGGAAAGACCCGGGAACAAATACACATTCATACATGCACCTCGTTATTTTAGAACCATGGTCAGATGACGAGGAAACACCTGAACTGGCACCCAACGCCTTCAATAGACGTCGAGACTTTGGACCCCGATCAGATTTATCGTGCACCAGTCCCGTATACACGCCAGTATAATTTGTTGGATATTCTGGACGACTTTCTAGTATTTTTGTAGCGAAGCTGGCAACCCTCCGATCGCAAGATCACTACTTTTTTACTTTTCTATGTCAAGTCCATCGCACGGATTCGAACCACCAATCCTCTGATTAGTAGCTGAACGCCTTATCAACTGAGCAACTGGGGCTCTGAAGGCTCTGGGGTCCAGTTCAAGTGTTTCCTCGTCATCTGACCATGGTTGAAAAATACGAGGCATCGTTGCCTGGTCTTTTTTTTTTTCGAGACATCCCCCGAACCGTCGCAAATTGCCCACTGTGCAGCTCTAATGCGACGTAAATTAACAAAACCAAATCAAAGCAAACCAAACCATGCAAAATTCCGTCTTATTATGACTCTTCTTCCGATGTTTAACTGCCAATTCATTGATGTTTACTTGAAAGAAAATTAATGGTAAAAAAAAATGGTGGAGCTATGAGAAGGGGTTAATGGTGTGGGGAGGGGGAGGGATTTTGTGGATTTTGGGGGAATGATTCCTTCCGATGAGTGGGGAGAGAAGGGAAAACTGAAATAATATATCTTATTCCAATAACAATCACTTCCTAAGCATAGGGAGGCCTCCGTGGCCGAGCGGTTAAGGCGTTCAGCTACTAATCCGAGGATTGGTTGGAGCCCCAGTTGCTCAGTTGGGAAGGCGCTCGTCCACTAATCAGAGGATTGGTGGTTCGAATCCGGGAAATGGACTTGACATAGAAAAGTAAAAAAGTAGTGATCTTGTGATCGGAGGGTTGCCAGCTTCACTACAAAATTACTAGAAAGTCGTCCAGAATATCCAACAAATTATACTGGCGTGTATACGGGACTGGTGCACGATAAATCTGATCGGGGTCCAAAGTCCCGACGTCTATTGAAGGCGTTGGGTGCCAGTTCAGGTGTTTCCTCGTCATCTGACCATGGTTCTAAAATAACGAGGTGTGTGAATGAATGTGTGTGAATGTGTATGTGTTCCCGGGTCTTTCCTTCGAGATTGACCCCGAACCGTCGCCAATAGCCCACTGTGCAGCTCTAGTGCGACGTTAATTAACCAAACCAAACCAAAAACCGAGGATTGGTTGTTCGAATCCGCGCAATGGACTTGACAAAAGAAAAGTAAAAAAAATAGTGATATTTGATCGGAGGTTTGCTAGGTGCGCTACAAAAATACTAGAAAAGTCGTCCAGAACATCCGCAAAAATTAACGACGTGTATACGGGTTGGTTGGTTGGTTTGGTTTGGTTAATTAACGTCGCACTAGAGCTGCACAGTGGGCTATTGGTGACGGTTCGGGGTCAATCTCGAAGGAAAGACCCGGGAACACATTCACACACACATTCATACATACATTCATACGTGCACCTCGTTATTTTAGAACCATGGTCAGATGACGAGGAAATACCTGAACTGGCACCCAACGCCTTCAATAGACGTCGGGACTTTGGACCCCGATCAGATTTATCGTGCACCAGTCCCGTATACAAGCCAGTATATTCAGGACGACTTTCTAGTATTTTTGTAGCGAAGCTGGCAACCCTCCGATCGCAAGATCACTACTTTTTTTACTTTTCTATGTCAAGTCCATTTCCCGGATTCGAACCACCAATCCTCTGATTAGTAGCTGAACGCCTTACCAAATGAGCAACTTGGACTCGGGCGTGTATACGGGACTGGTGCACGGTAAATCTGATTGTTGTCCAAAGTCCCAACGTCAATTGAAGTCGTTGGGTTCCAGTTCAGGTGTTTCCTCGTCATCTGACCACGGTTCTAAAAATAACGATTTGCATGTATGAATGTTTGTGTGAATGTGTTTGTGTTACCGTGTCTTTCCTTCGAGATTGACCCCGAACCGTCGCCAATAGCCCACTGTGCAGCTCTAGTGCGACGTTATTAACCAAACCAACCTAAGCATAAACGCATCTTGCACTACTTTGAGGTACAAATAGGACGTCACTACATTTCTATACGATATTTCCGTTTGGCTACCTTTTTGATTTCCTCCTCGAAACTTGGCGGCCACTGACAAATGGTAACCCCTTATTCCTACAGGGACCCATCCCCACTGGCTTTTCAATGACCGGCCATTGTTTCCTCAGGGAGCCCTGCGTTGGCCTTTCATTATTATGCAAAACTCACTTTTCCCTTTGTCGCGCACCTTCCCTTTCCCCCCTTATCACTTAATAGGTTCACGGACTATAAGTTTTCCCTTTTCCCCTATTCACACTTAATTAGCTGCATTCATCACGGGTTGTAATTATATGCACAGTGAGTTTGTAATCTGCACGGGCTCGCATTTTAATTAATGGATGCCGGACTTTACAATGGGGAAAAAAATGGGGATGTTCTTAAAGCGTCGTTTCGTTTGTTGGGTTTTGTAATCGGTACATAGGGTTTGTTGTTGTTGTAGAAGGCTTTTGACGGGAATGGTGTATTGGTGTGATTTATTGCCAAGCGTTTTCTGGATTGTTTGCTGTGGGATTTAATTCGGGATTGCCGATGTCGCGGAATTTGTACCTGGGATTTTGGAAACAAAGGATTTGTTGCAGTGCAAAATCCATTAACTTTTATTTGTGCGAATTTAAAAAAAAAAAAAAATCATAATGCGAATTTTTAATTTAAATTTAGTAGCTTAATTTTTATAAAAGTATTTCTACAGTTGAAGGTGTTATTATGTGAAATTACACTGTTAAAAATTATTCGACATTGCCGAACACCGTTTGAATTGTTGATTTGCTCTTTATGAACAATTTCGTAATATGTGTTACAATTGTATGAAATAAAAAAAACACTTGTGTGAATTGCATTTGTACAGTGTTAAAAATTATTACGACCTTTCACCAAAATTTTATACCTATTTAGCTGCGACCATTAATTGGTGCTTAGTTTTACCATTTTATGGCTACCACGGATACCTTTTAGTGGGGAAACGTTGCACCAAAATAACTACCTCCATTAAAATTTAGATTATATAAAATATCCTCATATTTTACCCTCCGATCACAAGATCAATACTTTCTTTGGAACAGATGTAGTATAGGACATTTGGCGCGTTTTTGTTTTTGGCGACGAAAAATTGCCGTTAAACAGCGCTATGACGCCATAGAGTTGCCAGATTGAAAGTCGCCACAAGAATCGGAACATACCAACAATGCCAGGTGGGGTTGCCATACTATAAATTTATCCCCCCTATAAAACACGCCAAAAAAAACCTCGCGCGCCAAATGTCATATACTACTCCTGTACCCTTTCTTTCTTATATTTGTCACGGCTCGAACTCTAATCTTCTGATTACCAACTGAACGCCTTTACTCACTGAGCAACCGGACTACAGTACCCCTGTCTGTGGGTTTGTTAAAGTTAGATTCAGCGAAAGTTTCGGTTGCAGTTTTGGAGATTGCACTGTCTTTGGTAAAAGCTGCGCTATTCTCGATTAAAGATTTTTTGGTTCAATTTTCATTGCGCCATAATAATGTGAAAGTTTCTGCAGAGCACTAAGATATGGTGCAACGTCGAATTGAAATTTTTAACTGTGTCGTTTCGAAAGAAATGGCTTTTTCAGCCACAACGACATAACGAACTGTTAATAACCTGCACCTGTCTAAATCATACAGTCAGAGCCAAGAATTGTTAAGATGGCAGATCCATACAGTGGCGGCCATTGGGTGCTAAAAGTGAGGGGGCAAGGTCAAAGGGGGGATGGGGAAGAGTGTAAAGGGAAAAAAGGGACTCGGTGGACCTTGAAACATTTCTTCACAAACATAATAATTATATTACATTTCCTATAATAGAAATATATTACAATAATTATATAACAAAAGCATATGTATATTAATCTAGAGTGAGAACAACTGAATTGTTCATTTACTTCAATATTGTAAATCTTATAAATGAAAAATTAATAAATATATGTATATGTAACAAAACGTTTTCAAGATAGGCTAACACATTTCGTAGTTTTACTTTCAGTAGCTATTTAAACACTAGTTACAGAGACTAAACCTTTAAGCATGCATCCTTCATAGTAGAGAAAACATAATGTTATAATCTCGCTAACATCAAAGTGGGGCCAACATGTATGGCCTCAGGCACGTGGTTAATTACGTCATTCCATTCATAAATTTTCATTGGTACACATTTCCCAATTCATCAGCCAATCGCGAGTATTTTTTAATTCATAATTTTGAAAAGAAGTCACGTGTCTGAGGCCATTCGGTCTGAGATGTTGGTTTCACGATTATGACGTCATATTCGCACTACTGGCCGATGGACACATTTACTTATTCAGTAAATGCGTTTATCGTCTGTAGTAGTGGGTGGGGAGGAGGAGTTGGGGACCGAAATTTTTTCTGGTTTTGGCAATGCAATAAAACAATTGACTTTAATTTTAAAAAGTGTTATACTAAAATATTAAAGGGGCCGCCACTTGATCCATGGGCATCTAAACAAATTGTAGAAAAGATCAACTTAAATTATAGAAATTTTATTTAAAAAAGTAAATTAAAAGAAGAACTGGTAGATAAACTAATATAATATATTCTATTTATAGATAATATTATAGATGGGTTATTTTATGTAAAGTTACTAAATTACATGATAAAATGTTAACACAATTTGACTTGATTGTTGTATAACTTCTTATTCAATTTTATACATTAACTTTCAGTAAAGATATTCAAAACTAACAATTTCAATTCGATAAACAAGTTTGACCTCGCATATATCATAATTGGGAATTGCCTACTGCATGATTGCACTTAATTCCAATCTATATTACAGTACGAGCTGTACTGTTTTCTCAAAACGTGTAAAAAACGTACAGACACAAGAGCTGCCTTGTTTTTGCAGGTAATTAGTTCACTGTTTAGTCGATTGGTTTGATCGCTCTTTATGTTGTATCAGCCAGTCTTTTTTACAAAACTGGATTGTTGAACCAGCTAAACGGTGTGTTACCATAGATTAATGATACAAATAGAGGAATAAAAATGCTGATTTCCGTGTGTCCATCATTGAAACCACGTGATAGGTGGAAATGCCAATTCATTCAGACGCCAATATTACTTGGCAGGCCTTGGCGACTTTAAGAACTAAACGAGATCGAAGTATTGCAATATGGTTTTTGTGCTTAATTTTGTATTTAAATATAGTTTTTTTTTTTTTTGAACGAGTGGTACAATTTAAGGGAGTTTAACAGTTATATTAAAGATATTTTTCTTACTTTGTACTTTTGAAATAATTGCGTTACGTTTTTATGTAAAAAATTTACCATAAGCGGAGTTCTTTCAATTGTTATTTTGTATACTTCAATAAGAAAATATGAACAATAAAACCTGAGAAATATAAAAGAGTTTCGCTTCTTCGAGTATTGAACGCAAATAAAATATTTTCGTTTCGTTAATGAAGAGGAAATATTTAGCGCATATTATTTGAAAATAAGTAAATACGTACATATATGTTAAAAAGTTGAATACGAACAGACCTCCTTATCACCAAAAAAGAAGAAAGTGCGCCAAATGTGAAACTTCTGCAGATGTTTGAACGCAAAATATGACAGCGCTATAACCACGTGATTTGAGTTTTTCTTTTCAATGTTGACACCGCAGCCTTACGAGAGTCTGGTATTGAAGGCGTTCTCCATTTAATATTACAACTCTCTGTGTGTTACACATCCGAAATTTCATTATAAGGGTGTCATTCAGAGCTAGACCTATATTTATATACAGTTTATTAAGCAATTCTCAAATATGAAAAAAATATTTGTTCCTGTTCGAAATTCGCATTGATGATTTCACCGGAGATCTATAAAAAAATTATTGGTAAGCCTGGCCACTGAATTACAGTGTAAGGTGTAAAAAAACCTTTTTTTATCATAAAAAACCAGGTTAAAAGTGGAAAAAATAAAACAAGACAGTGATAAAAAAAGGTATTTTTAAAATTTTACAGAAATTTGATAAGTTTAAAAAAACGTTAAATATTTTTAAAGTGTTTTTCGTCTTTCCAGAACAATCATAAAAAAAATGGAGCTGTCTGGTTCTTCCACAGATCTCTTCAATTGTATAATGATTAGTCGTACGAATTTTTCGGTTTACTGTAATCTCCATTATTTCCTTTATTAGCATGCTAATTGCTTGATTTTCTTTTTAGAAAACAGGACACAATACATATAAACTATGCTGCTTACTACCACTAAATTTTAAATTCTATTAAATTTATATAGTATTAAAATATATATTGAGCTGTCGTTTTTTTTTTTTTTAAGTACAGATATTCAAGTACAGAATATTATTTTTCGAATAAAAAGATAATTAGAAATTGCGATATGCACGTCTTGCATATTTGTGTATAATTCTAAAATGCAACTTTAATTAAAAACTTACACCTGTAATTACAATTTAAAAAAAATTATTAGTTGGAAAACACCATCCATGAATGTTCTCAATGGTTGTTGAGTCTTCAGGCTTACGAAGGTCGTGGTTCCGAAAGAGCCTTCGCCTCCAGTATGACAATTTATTTAACGTAACATTAGCTCTAGGCTACATAAATAAAGTTTACCATTGCAAATATGAACTTTGAAGGTGGAGGGGGGGGGGGGGTCATCTCGGTTAAGGCAGGGTCCGATCAACTGGCATAACTGTTGAACAGGAGGAGTATTGGGCAGGTTGTTA
This sequence comes from Troglohyphantes excavatus, assembly GCA_963932185.1. Classification (NCBI taxonomy): domain Eukaryota; kingdom Metazoa; phylum Arthropoda; class Arachnida; order Araneae; family Linyphiidae; genus Troglohyphantes; species Troglohyphantes excavatus. Next base: position 34,614,871 of record OZ010678.1, read on the forward strand.
GTTCTTCAGGATTTTTTTTCTTTTATATATAGTTCTCAGAAAGTCTTGCTTCTCTAGTTATAAAAAGCTACCACTAAATTAAAAATACTATTTGTTAAATAAAAAAATTATATATTTTTTAATCGGTGGAAAATGGGACGTTTCTTTAAATTATATATGTATGTATGCATGCATGCATATATATACAATATATATTAACCTTGGCATTTTTTTTTCTTTTTATATCGTTAATATTAATGTCCATCACTTGGAAGTTGTATAACTAAGTTGTTATTATGTTTTTTAAATGTGTGGTCCAGCAAGCCAATTGCCCCAGAGAGTTGTTATAATAAATAGAGAGCGCCTTCAATGCCCAGACTCTCGTAAGACCACGGTGTCAACATTGAAAAAAAAAAACCAACGTCACGTGGTGTTAGCGCAGCCACATTTGGCGTTCAGACATCTGCAGGAGTTCCAAATTTGGTGCACTCTCTTCTTTTTGGTGATACGGCGTTTTGTCCGTATTCAACTTCTTAACATATATGTAGGTATTTACTTATTTTCAAACAATTTGCAATAAATATTTCCTCTTCATTAACGAAACGAAAATATAATTTTCTTTGTGTTCAATACTCGAAAAAACGAAACTCTTTAATATTTCTCCGGTTTTATTGTTCATATTTTCTTATTGAACTATACAAAATAACAATTAAAAGAACTTCGCTTATGGTAAATTTTTTACATAAACACGTAACGCAATTATTTCAAAAGTACAAAGTAAGAAAAATATCTTTAATATATCTGTTAAACTCCCTTAAATTGTGTTACTCGTTGAAAAAACAATATTTAAATACAAAATTAAACACAAAACCATATTACAATACTTCGATCTCGTTTAGTTCTGAAAGTCGCCAAGGCCTGCCAAGTAATATTGGCGCATGAGTGAATTGGCATTTCCACAAATCACGTGGTTTCAATGATGTACTCACGGAAATCAGCATTTTTATTCCTCTATTTGTATCATTACTCTATGAATTGCGTTCGAACTCAGCGGTCAACATATTGAGTCCGACGGAAGGTCAACTATGATATTCACACCGGATACAATTTTCAACAAAAAAGCACGTTTATATTAACTACGCTTATCTGCTTACAAAAATAAGAAAGAATCAGACAAAATATTACTCAACTCTCGAATTAAATCTCGGGAAGCATAAATTATTCCAAGCCGCGATAACCGCCGTAGTTTAATTTCATGTAGCAAATATCTCTGGCATCCTTCAGTTTCATAAAATAAAACTATTATCTCTTTCTATAAGCTTGGCAACAGCATTCTCATTTTAATTACATCCCCCTGCCCATTTGGGTTTAGCATGTAAATTCATTTGGAGAAACAAATGAACTGAATCGTTTGTTTATGAAGAAATGAAGTCGCATTAACGAGTGAAGTGACCGAGTACGGTAAGAATGGTTTTCCCATGAAACTTCATTTCAGAAGATTATAGAAAAATAAATTGGTCGCCAAAAAAAGCATCCTCGCCAATAGATGCAAAAGAGCAAGATCTTTTGTCTTATTTTATTATTTACGTATTCGTACAAAAAAGTAATTGCTTATTCAAAAGCGTTAAAAACTGCCAGAATTGATTACTGTTTGGAGATTTAAAAGAACAAAGCCACATAACTATCTTCGAATATAAATACGCAAACGTATTATTTAACATTATATTATGATCCAAAGCGCTTTACTTGTATTGAATATTCAAGGAAGTTTAGGCGCTTTGGTTACTTGCATATTAGGAAGACCTTGAACCTTCAATTTTTTTATTTCTCAGAAACTTTATTAAATTTCAAATGCAATAAATAAACTGGTAATTAAAAAATAAACATTTAAAATTCTGAAATATATAGATGGATTAGCAAAGAAGGGTAGAAAATGTATTGGTCAAATGGTAGCATATCGGACTCGTAACCGGAGAGCTGCAAAAATTTTTTTTCCTTGTATGAGGGCACTAATGCACAATAAATCTGCAGTTGTTCAAACATCCCCAAGTCATGGGCTATCTTTCAAGAGTTAATTTTGTTTTGTAATTATAGTTTACAATTTCAAGACAGTTCTTTCGAGTTAGATCTCGAAATTTTCGATCATAGCACATTCTGTAAATCTAGTGCGACGTTAATGCAACCTAACGAACGCAGCACATCGTTTAAAAAAACCAGGTTGGTACAGTATTCACTGTACCGTAACGTTTGGTACATGGATATTTTGTACGTGTGTCTGCTGCTACTTGTCTTTTAAGTATAAGTTTGTAATAAGTTTGGTATAATTTAGTGTGTCTTCAACTGCTATTTTTAAATGTTTGTTCCCTATGCTGCAATTGAACTTTAGTGAACTATTTTGGCTCTACAGTAAAATCTTCGACATATCGTCACCTTCCACTCTACACTATTTTCACACAACTTATTTGAACTGTCAAATAGACATGTGGGATTGTAAAAATAGTTTTCTTCTGCATTTACTTCTAGTGATCTTAAATCAATTATAAATGAAGTTACAGCGCTTTAAACAAGTCACAGTATGCAGGGAATTTTATCTCAGACTTTCGTTGACAAGCGGTAAAAAATCAGGTTGGTGATAGATTAATGTCAAACTTGGTCCACACGGCATACTTTCTTCTACATGATGGTAGGTTATTTATCCTAATAGACAGTAATCCTATAGTTATATAATTTTTTCATGTGCACGTTCCTTCTTATGCCTTCGGTGAACACTTGATGTAATTTTGAGCCCCAGTTGCTCAGTTGGTAAGGCGTTCAGCTACTAATCAGAGGATTGGTGGTTCGAATCCGTGAAATGGACTTGACACATACAAGTAAAAAAGTAGTGATCTTGCGATCGGGGGGTTGCTAGCTTCGCTACAAAAATACTAGAAAGTCGTCCAGAATATCCAACAATTTATACTGGCGTGTATACGGGACTGGTGAACGATAAATCTGATCGGGGTTCAATGTCCTGACGCCTATTGAGGTTGCGTCGGGTGTCAGCTCAGATGTTGTCCTCGTCATCTGACCATGGTTCAAAAATACGAGTCATGGTTCCCGGGTCTTTCCTTCGAGATAGAACCCGAACCGTCGCCAATAGCCCACTGTGCAGCTCTAGTGCGACGATAATTAAAACAAACCAAACCAAAACTTCAGATTTCCCCTCACTTGTTATAAATTTAGACTTATTGGTATCATTTTGTTTGTTTTGAACTGATTTTTTAATCTGTGCATGTTTCTTATACCACAATTAGACTATATAATGTTAATTTGGTTTCACAGATTCCCTTCACGATTCACTGATTAGAACTGAAGTTACAGCAGTTAAAATGACTAGATTATGTTCAAAATTTTGAACAATATCCCTCCAACGCCCGTACAAAGGACTCTGTAGGAAGTGAGTTAAGTACACCACGTCAAATTTTCCCCTACATGATGGTAGGTTATTTAACCTCATAGGCAGATTTTCTCTGTAGTTATGTAGTATCAAGCGCATACTACAGCTAATGGCGGAATTCCCACCCATACGGTACAAAGATGAGAGGAAGGAATGGATTAATAACCGTCCTGGTCGACGGGAATTATGCGTATTTGTATTTTTATATGGGCACACAAATCTAATGTAGTGTAACAATAAACTTCGCATTATAATTAATTTTCCGTAAATACGTTATCCACACTGTAAAACATATTTGCTTAAAAATGAGTACATGTACGTACTCATTTTTTTAATTACAATTGCATTGTAAATGAGCGATAGCGTACTCAAATTTTAGTAATCTTACTTTCGACAAAATGAGCAGTATGTTTTAATATTGTTAATATCAGCTTCTGTTCAAGCCATTTTAACAAAGCAGCCTGACAAACTTAAAATAATTGTTCAGAAGATGGTTTTCCACATTATTTGATGTCGATTGCTTAAATGGAAACTGAGTTATTATAACTAGACTATGTTACTTTCCCTTCTTTTGCCACGCCTTTTTGACATTACTTCTGATTATAACTGCTTCCCAGCGCTCTGGTAGTACAACGGATAAGGCCCTGGATTTCGTTGAGGACGACATCAGGTAGACGGATTGTGTTCGATTTCCGGTAAGTCTGGTTGTAATTGTTGAAATTTATCGAAACTACTCTTTTGATTTATTTTACACATTTTTGAGTACATGTCTTTCTTCAAAAATGAAACTTTTATTTCCGAGCTCTGATAAGCATCAAATGTAATAAAAAATTAGTAAATTTTACTTATTTTTAAGTATTTTTAACAGTCCAGCTACACACATAACTATTTAATTACATTGTTTTATAGTTTTAAAATGGAATATTTTTGCACGTTTTCCCAGCAATACTTCCACTCTTTCTTTATCCAATCAAAAAAACGCTTCTGATTATCCGTTAATGAAAACATATTTGCGCGTCGCTGTTGCCATCGGCCGCAACTAAATCCTCTAGTATGGATCGGGTAATTAGGCCCGATCGTTATTACGAGACATTACGGTGGCAATACCGCTGGCTAGAATTGATAATAACACTCTAATTCGTTAATTACTTTTCAAATAATGTCCCAAATGAGCTGACTCTGTTGGCGGGAAAAAAATGCGGAGCTCGTAACGATCCCCCCCCCCCCCCCCCCCCCCCCCCCCCCCGTTCGTTCTTTTCTATGACCAGACGATTAGAAAATGAGTGTTAAAAATATCTCCACACAATTTGCGTCGGGAGTCTTTTTTACGGAGTGGGAATTATCGAAGCTATTGAAAGTGGACGTAGATTCTTGCGTTATCAGAACTGTCGCTCGTTTTTGGCTTCTGGACCTTTCGTAGTAAATTTATTTAAATTGTGGTATGTTGTATATAATTACTTGGCGTGTTAGTGGAATAGTATATATATATTATATATATATATATATATATATATTATATATATATATATATATATATATATATATATATATATATATATATATATATATATATATATATATATATATATATATATATATATATATATATATATATATATATATATATATATATATATATATATATATATATATATATATATATATATATATATATATATATATATATATATATATATATATATATATATATATATATATATATAGCCAGTTTATGGGTGACACCTAATTAGATAATTGACCTGAATTTCGGGATCTTATAGAACGGTTGAGACACCCAATTTAGTAAAATAAAAACATCATTTAGTGAAATAGCAAGAATATTTTATATTGATATTTATATTGTTTTCAAGATTGGTATATTGTTTATTAACCTGAAATGATAACAGTTTATGCTTGATTTTAACCAGAATACTTGTGATTTATTTTACAATGTGGTCAGCTTCTTTTTTTAACCAATATGTTTATTTTATATATATATATATATATATATATATATATATATATATATATATATATATATATATATATATATATATACACAATATTCACATTGATATAAGAGTGAAAGTCAAGCTTGCATCCAAATTTGGATTGAATTATGCATACATTTCGAAAATCAGTGCAGTAACTAATTTAAGTCACGATAAGTAATTACGCTTATGATAGTGGAGTTATATTTTTTACGTATTTGTTGCGTAAAATTGTGACTATATTTTTGGTAAAATCTGTGTAAAATTAAAAAAAAAAAAAAATATTTTCAGAATTATCCCATTTTCTTATCGTGTTCAAACATAATTTAAATGTCTAAATGTCCAGAAAGCGGGAGGATGACTTGCACTCATTAAAGCGAAACCTATTAACCTTGTAGCCACATCCTATGAGAAATTGATATATTTAGCTTTTAGTAATTGAAATTTGTGTTAGTTCATACCACTTGGCGACGACTTGGCGAAACTTGGCGACGACTTGACGAAACTTGGCGACCACTTGGCGGAGCTGGGCGACCACTTGGCGAAATGTCAACCAATATATATATATTTTAAATATGGTTTTTTAGTACACTGTTAAAAATTTCAGTTCAACGATGTACCATATCTTTGTTCAAAACAGAAGTCTACAAAATGGTGGAATCTAGGTTGAACCAAAAATCCTTTATCGGAAAAAAGCGGAGGTTGCAACGATAATTGTTCAACCTCTTTAACTGCAGCCGAAATTTTCGCTGTCGCTACATCAACAAGCCCTTCCAAGAAAGACAACGACTAACAAGGGCCACCGTTACCCAGTGGATAAAGGCGTTCAGCTAAGAATCAGAGGATTCCTAATTCGATCCCGATCGGTGACAAGTTGTCAGCTTGTGATCGGAGGGTTGCCAGCTTTGCTACAAAAATTCTACTACTAAAATACTAAGAAAACTAGAATTTAAAATTTATGTAATTTTACGAGTTTTGTTGAAAAGTTTAACCTACTAAATCATCCGTGGTAGCACCGTTAAATGGTGAAAAAAAGAACCAAATGTTGGTTGCAGCTAAATGGGTATCAAAGTTTGGTGCAAGGTCGTAATATTTTTTATGGATAAGTTTGGTCTAGACCAAACGTATATATATATAGTATTATCACTCTACACATATATAATTTTCTGTAATATTTACTCAAGTTTAATATAACTTATATGTTAAAATATATCATCACTACATATCAAATAGATGCTTTTGGAGTTTTCTTTCTCTTTAAAAGAATACAAAAAATATTTATTTAATTTTAGTCATCTAATGCGTTTTACTTGTTATTAAATTTAATATAAAATTAAAATATTCGCAAGCCGAAATCTATAATTTATTTGAAAATGATTTTTTAACTGGGCGCTTTTGCAGTAATAAAACTAAATGAACAAAATAACATATCAGTTAAGTACACCTTAAACAAAAATTGAGACATTTTTTGCCATCTATTACTTGATGATGGGTCGAAAGAAAGTCGCCATTTTGCAATTAAAGACGCCATTTTGTAAGTCAACGTTCTAAAAGACTACCTCTCAAGCAAATGGCGCATGTTAAAGTCCGGAGATTTGTTTTACTTTCGCTTGAACCTTGATTACTTTCCAGTGGGGGTACACTGTACCCCCCACCTCTCAGACGTTGTGCATGACATCCCTATTAACGTGATTTATTAAAAGAAAGTTTCGCCAGTCCAAACTTTAATCCCACAATTTCTCGAAGGCTGCTGAAAGTCCACTATTAAAATCGGCTCTTTCATAAATGAAAAGTTTAGTTTACATTACACGGTTGCACGAACTTGCTGATTGCGATGTAGCGGCTACCTTGAGTGAAGTGGGAGGAAAAAATAATAGATAAAAATTAGTGTCGTTTACGTAAATAACTAAAAACTATCCTTACGCTACGTATTTTTTATTCCACTCATTTTAGGGCGCAGGGCAACAAAAACTGCATCGTGCAGACTGGTAGTTATTTTTTGCACATTATAAATTTTTTCTTTACGTTCTGAATATTCCATTATGCGTGGTAGCAAACATCCCAGTAATTTTTTCCCCTGGAAATATGCCCGGAATTCGGGTATGTCTCATTTAGCGCAAGAAAGTGTAGGCTTTTGATTACAAAAGGTGATATAATGTTCAGGGTAAAAGATGAAAAGATTTACTACGGAGTTGCGATTAGATGTTTTTTTAAGGCTGCGTAGGAAGGGGTCATTAAAAGTTGAAATTCGGTATTAATTTTTCTAAGATATTATGTGGTTTTTGTACTCTTAACAGGTGTTGCCTTCCAACTTTGGCATTAAGTTATATAATATAATGTTTTAAGTAGACGGACAAGTTTATGAACTGTATATTTAATATGAAAAACATATTTGAAGGTTATTGTTATAAATTATTTAGAGGAACGCATGGCAGATAATAAATAACTTGTTAAAAAGTCAAAAATGGACAAATTAAAAAAATTAATGTATTAAATTTATATTTATATATTTATATTTGTATATGTTAAAAACAATTAAATAACTTTATATTTTTATGTATTTATATTTTTATATTTTTATAATATTTATATTTTTATATATTTATATTTGTATATGTTAAAAACAATTAAATAACTTTATATTTTTATATATTTATATTTTTATATATTTATATTTTTATATATTTATATTTTTATATGTTAAAAACAATTAAATTACTTTATATTTTTATATGTTTGTATTTGTATATGTTAAAAACAATTAAATAACTTTATATTTTTATATATTTATATTTTTATATATTTAAATTTTTATATATTTATATTTGTATATTTTAAAAAGCATTAAATAACTTTATATTTTTATATATTTATATTTCTATATTTTAAAAACCATTAAATAACTTTTTATTTTTATATATTTATATTTGTATATTTTAAAAACCATTAAATAACTTTTTATTTTTATATATTTATATTTGTATATTTTAAAAACCATTAAATAACTTTTTATTTTTATATATTTATATATTTATATTTTTACATATTTATATTTGTATACGTTAAAAACTATAAAATAACTTTATATGTTTATATATTTATACTTGTATATGTTAAAAACAATTAAATAACTTTATATTTTTATATATTTATATTTGCATAGGTTAAAAACTAATAAAGAACTTTATATTTTTATATATTTATATTTGTGTATGTTAAAAACAATTAAATAACTTTATATTTTTATATATATATATATTTGTGTATATTTATATTTGTATATTTTTTATATATTTATTTAATAATATATATTTAAATAACTTTATATTTTTATATATTTATATTTGTATATGTTAAAAACAATTAAAAAACTTTATATTTTTATATATTTGTATTTGTATAGGTTATTATTATTAAAACAATTAAATAACTTTATATTTTTATATATTTAATACTTCTAATTGTTTAATATGTTTACATATTTTTTTTTAATATTAAAAAATAATATATATTTGAATTTACATAACACATACAATTTTTATAATGAAAAAATGGACATTTTCATATATATTTTTTCTGTATTTAAGATCCCTTTTATGTCCCTTAGACGTAACGGATTTTAACACATTAGGTAACAAAAGAAAGAAAATTTCATGGACCAGTGATTAATCGTACTTTTATCTAATAAATATCAAAAAAAAATTTTCGAAATACTTTTAAAATATTCATTTTAATGTTTCTTTTTTTTAAACAAACTGTTGATAATGCTGCCATTTATGAACACACCGTTAAACATTTTTGATTTCTGCTATAAAAGATTCGTTAATGTATTTCATGGATGTGGAGAGGTTCATGCAATAATTGTCGGAGAGGTAACTACATATTTTAATTGTAACCATTCCATATTCAATCCTTTGTTTTCCATTCTAAAAGTTTAGATATGTCTAAGTGTGTGTTGTATTATGAATGATATTTTATTATAATTTTAGGGGGTAACTGTAAATTTTGGATCGCTTCACTAAACGGTTATATATTATCACTGAACCACTTTTCAATTCTGTTTTGGACTAGAAAAAAAACTATGAAAGACTGATTAGCACTAGAAATAGAGTTCGTCGGAAAAACTTAATGTTTCAGATTCAAACAGAGCTCCAAAGATGGCGCTACGATTACATTTACTTGATGAATTTCACAGAGAATATTTGGAAAATGAAGATTAAGAAGCGCTTTGCTTTTTCAATTTATTCACGAAGTTAACTTTTTTTAATATTTCTTACATGTTGAATTTAAAAAAAAATATTGGTATATTGATAAAACAAAATAGTATTATAGTTACTTTTTTAGGAAGTTACTTTTAAAAAATAATACTAGAAGTTTTTTTTTTTTTTGGAAATTAAACGTGTATTTCAGAAACCACCTACGTGTACTTTTCTGATTTTCGGGAAAAAAAATCTATATTTTATATAAATATATATTCGAGCTTTAAAAAAATATTATTAGTTAAAGTATTAGTTAAAATCTCAAAGTGGATGTCGCATGTAATTAAATTATAATATTTATTCTTTATTAAAAAAAAGTTTTAAAAAATCCAATTAAATAGAACTGCGATAAAATACGGTTCCAATGTAAAAACATACAATTTTAAATTTAATTTGGCATTTGACAAGATAACAGTTGACAGGAGTCTAGGCAATGTATTTTCCATGTAAAATAACGATTAAAAAATCAAATAAAAATACATTCAGAAAAAATCAGCATACGATTTAATTTTGCATCCTTGCTACATACCCGCACCATGCTATCTAATGTCTATATATTTGATTTTTTATATATTTTTTGCAATTATCTGTGTTCATTTAAAATGACTTTAATCTCAGGACTGTTTATTTTTAAATTATTGCTGTTATTCTTTTTGAAATTTACGTCTTGATATAATCATTTTACGACTGGCCAATTAAGTCACAACTGTATATTTTTATTCATGTATATAAATGCAATTCACACAAGTGTTTTCTTATTTTATATAATTGCAACAACTATTTCGATTTTTTTTTTATAAAGAGCCAATTAATAAACCAAATGGTTTTCGGCAACAACTATTTAATCTCCGTGGATTACATTTGACCAATTATATAAATAATTATTTTAAATTTAAATTTTGTCCCAATTTCAAACGGAAATGTCATTTTTGAATTTAAATTTTGGGTTTGCTAAGCATTTTAAGGCTTTATAACTTACTAACTATATTCGTTGTGAGTGTTTTTGTATTGTTAAATCATGTGGTTATAAAATGCCCTTTATTAAACCTAATGAAACGTGGCATGCTTACTTTTGTACATTACTCTTAAAGAGAATCTTTACAATTGCACTTATTTCAGTGGCGGCCCGTGGTCGAAAATGTTAGTGCGGCCGAAATCATGTGAATCCCCCCCCCCCCCCCCCCCTATTTTCCACAAACCATACATGAACGGATATTCTTTATTATTTAATACTCAAACCAAAGTTTCCTTTCAATTTTTACGAAATGATAACATGCGACAAAAATAGAAAACACTTACTTATTTTTTGAAAATTAAAACAATCCTATTTTCTTTTAAACATGCGACTCGATCAATTTTAATATTAACTTATATAAAGAAACAACAGCAGGTCCATACTGGTCCTGAAACAACAGCACACAGTAAATTCATCACGAAAACCATTTCCGTTTGGAGATATTCTCGTAAGTTCACGTTTCACCCACCCACCTCTGCGGTTCACGCAAGATCCAATCAGCATATCGAAACTGAAGTGCAACTAAAACAAGAAAACTCATTTCGGCTGTACCTTCTCACAAATGCAGTGCATTAGAATGTAGGGGAATCTCCATACTACGTAGAGGTTGCCATGGCAACGGTACAGCCGATTTCGAATTTCGCTTTTTGGCTGCAGTTGTGATTGAATGCAGTTTTTTCCCCTCCTTAATTGTGAATTACGGTAACAGGCTTGCTTTTATTTATCGGAGATTTTGTTTACTATCGTAGAAATTTCATTTTCAATTATAATCTTCATTTAAGAAAATTAGTAAAATATCTAATTTTAGTTTTAAAATACACAAATAAATTTAGGTGCAGCCCGGATGTACTTGCTGTAGTGGACGAGCCGCCACTGACTTATTTAAAATAAATAATTCACAGTTTTTATATGTTTCTGGAGTTGCAACATAGTTAAATCTAGTAATTCTACTTCAACCCCTGGACGATCAGGCGATTTGGCAATTTATAGTTTTTTTTTGTTTAGTTATAAATTTAATTATTTTTTCCTGAGAATAATATTTTATACGATTTTTTACATTTTAAAAATATTATAAAATGGAGAAATTTTATGAATTTAAAAATTGAGCGTATTGCTGGAAAAACTGGAGATCCATGAACGTCATTTCACGTCTATGAACGTCAGAAGCCGTTATAAATGTCATTTCAACTTGTAATTTAATCTACTTACGATTATAAAATGCTAGCTTTTTGGCACGGCGTTGGCGGAGAAACCATTTAGGCATATACATTGATGTAAAACTTGAGGGGGACTTGAACCCCTGGCATTTTGTTTCGAAGACCTACGCTCTCCCGTCTAGGCTACAAATGCACGTTTTTGCCGGTTCATGGGATAAACCTTCCAGCATGAATGGACTGTAGTAGATCGAATGCGACGTCATCATCTTGATGCAAACATCTCAGACCTGATGGCATCATACACGTGACTTCCTTTCAAAATATATGAAAGAAAAAACGTTCGCGATTGACTTGTGATTTGGAAATAATAGTAAATATGAAGTACATGATACTTTTATGAATGAATTAGAAAAAATTTATGAATGGATGACGTAGAAAACTACGTGTCTGAGGCCATACATATTGGCTTCACTTTGATGTTAGCCAGATTAAAACTTTATGCTTTTTCTACTATGAGGGATCCATGCTCGAAGGGTAAAACCTAATATGATAAGTGACCCGAATTTCGGGATCGTATATTAAGGGTACAACACCCAATTTAGTAAAATAGCAACACAATTTTATATTGATCTTTTTATAACTTTAATGTTTTTTTTTATTGTTTGCTAACCAGAAGTGACCAGAAGTGATCACATGTTATGCTTGATATTAATCAGAATAATTGTGATTTATTTTACAATGAGTTCAGATTTATTTTTAACCAATATATTTATTTTTTAACAATATATAATCACCTTCAGAAATTATTCAATTAAACTATGGAAGTAGTTTACGGATTCATTTCAAAAGTAATCATCAAATTAAAGCATCATTATCCATTATCACTGACGAAAAGGTACGCGTGATGACTTGAAATAACGATCGATAGCGATTAATCGATCCGTTTCGAGTAATTAACATAAGGAGGCTGAAGTTGGTGAGGTCTACATTTTAAAAAAACCCAAATTCAGTTGGTCGGTTACAGTAAAGGGACAGATGACTATCAAAATGTTTCCTTAAAGTTTCCAAGCTAACGCTGTGAAATGTTTAATACGTAATTAAAATATATATATATATATATATATATATATATATATATATATATATATATATATATATATATATATATATATATATATATATAAATTTAAAACAATTAAAATGTTTCAACCGTATTACAAACCTAACTAAATTTTTCATGTGTAAAACAATTAAATAAATTATTTCTTATGGGTACTTCGTTGGTTTATCGGTACTACTTAGGTATCGATACTTTCGTTGCAATATTGTAACGAGTATAAGTATCGATACTTTCGATGTAGTAGTGTAACGAGTATAAGTATCTATACTTTCGTTGTAGAAGTGTAGCGATTATAAGTATCGATACATTAGTTGTAGTAGCGTAACGAGTATAAGTATCGATACTTTCGTTGTAGAAGTGTATCGAGTATAAGTATTGATGCTTTCGTTTAGTAGTGCACCGAGTATAAGTATCGATGCTTTCGTTTAGTAGTGTATCGAGCATAAGTATCGATATCTTCTTTGTAGTAGTATAACGAGTATAAGTATTGTTACTTTCGTTGTAGTAGTGTAACGAGGATAAGCATCGATACTTTCGTAGTAGTAGTGTAACGAGTATACGTATCGATACTTTCGTTGTAAAAGTGTAACGAGTTTAAGTATCGATGCTTTCGTTTAGTAGTGTACCGAGTATAAGTATCGAAACTTTAGTTGTCATAGTATAACGAGTATAAGTATAGATACATTCGTTGTAGTAATGTAACAAGTGTAAGTATCGATACTTTCGATGTAGTAGTGTAACGAGTATAAGTATCGATACTTTCATTGTAGAAGTGTAGCGATTATAAGTATCGATACCATTAGTTGTAGTAGTGTAACGAGTATAAGCATCGATACTTTCGTAGTAGTAGTAGTGTAACGAGTATAAGTATCGATACTTTCGTTGTAAAAGTGTAACGAGTATAAGTATCGATACTTTCGTTGTAGAAGTGTAGCGATTATAAGTATCGATACCATTAGTTGTAGTAGTGTAACGAGTATAAGCATCGATACTTTCGTAGTAGTAGTAGTGTAACGAGTATACGTATCGATACTTTCGTTGTAAAAGTGTAACGAGTATAAGTATCGATACTTTCGTTGTAGAAGTGTATCGAGTATAAGTATTGATGCTTTCGTTTAGTAGTGCACCGAGTATAAGTATCGATGCTTTCGTTTAGTAGTGTATCGAGCATAAGTATCGATATCTTCTTTGTAGTAGTATAACGAGTATAAGTATCGATACTTTCGTTGTAGAAATTTAACGAGTATAAGTGTCGATGCTTTCCTTTAGTAGTGTAATGAGTATAAGTATCGATACTTGTATAGTATAGTCCATCTCTAGTTATTGTGCGAACTAAAGTAATAACGCTTATTATTCCACATCACAATAATCTATTGTAACATATCGTAATTTTTATCTACCATATTCAAATACTAACACAACATTCAGAATTAATAAACTTGACGAGAAAACAATACTTGTTTCAATTAATTAAAATTATTCCCTGACACGTATGCGTAAATCCCTAATAATAAACACCAAATTCAATTTCCTCCCCGAATATTTTTCCCTATTCAACGTTTAGAACGTCATTTAAACAGCACCGGCAAAAAAAAATTCCTCATTTAATTTGCAAAGCCAAACTATAAACAAAGAGTATAAAACTGCCTTCCGCTTTGTATACGCTACAAATGATTTAGTATATTAAGACATTTAGTACTTAGCTTAAGCTATTTAATTAAATACATGTAGATATTAAGAGGCAGTTGGTAGAATATGCATCAGATCCAAAAAGGAGTTTGCGCCCTGGTGTCGTTTAATCAAGTATTAACCACCAGAGAGCGCTCTTGGCAATTTCTTTCAGTTTGGGATGATAGTCTTAATAGGTAAAAAGAGAATGCAGTGAGAATATTTTATGCCTTTAGTATCTCATTAAATGTGTAAGCTTCTTAGCTAATATTAAATTTTAGATATTTAGAGGTAAATGGCATGGTAAAAAAGTATTTTTCTTAGAATAAGTTTTGAGAAGTTTCCTAAAAAGACAACTACACGTTTTCTTTATTAATGAAAAGAAAAAAGAGATTAAAAAAATAATTTTGCACATTATCAATTTTGTTTTAAATGTACTCAGTGTCGTTTTTTGAGATTATAATTATTAATGAATTTTGTAGATAAAATAACTACCACTTTTATATATATAATATTTTAAATTAAAAAAATAATTGTAGTTACATAACTTAAAAAAAACTTATGTTACCTTACAGGGTGTCGATATGAGTGTCCGTATACTTCCACAGAATTAAGTGGTGAGTACATAAAATATTGTAAAATTCACGATTTTTATTTTATTTGCCAAAATTTTAGTTAGGAAACTCCTAAATATACTTGAAAGATTCTAGAATTGTATCTTTGTTATCACTGTTTTTTTAGAAAAAATTTTGGGAATTGTATCTAGTTTTTATTGAGTTATTTGAGAATTTATGCTGGGTTAATAAGTATAAGTTTTTCACAGAACGCAAACTTTAAATCGTGTTTCCTCAATGTTTGATTTTACATGAAAATTAGTTTTTCTATGCCTTTTTTTATTATTAATGGAGAAATGTATATATTTTTTTTAACATATTGCAAGTTTGCATGCAAATTAGCTCTATGAGTAGTAATTTTTATTTTAATTATTTAAGAAAAAGATGTTTTAAGGAAAATTGTGTGAATACATATATATATATATATATATATATATATATATATAACAATTCATCCATTCATGCAAGAATAAAAACCGGTGACATACAACAAAGTAAAAAGTCGATCCCCCCTCCCCAAGTAACAAAGATTTCCAGAGTAGCCATTTAATTATTACAATTTACACCCTATTAAAGAAATTGAAAGGCGTTTCACGTCAAAAATAGCGAACCAGTCTAAAATATCGTTTATGAAAATACTTTCAAACTGAAATCTCGTCATTCTAAGTAAAATAAAATAAAATTGCGCTCGCGTAAATACCAGGCTCTTAAACTAAATCACGCATCACATCGAATCTCCCGCAATTTACATGCGAGAATAAAAACCGATGACACACTGCAAAGTAAAAAATCGATCCCTCTCTCCAAGTAACAAAGATTTCCAGAATGGCCATTTAAGTAAGGCTTGGGCGCAAATACCTGCCATTGGATGTGAGAATGGCGCAAAAGGGACTTTGCTCGAATGGCTGGGGATTGTGGAATATTGGATTTCGCAGACGATCTCGAGGGGGGGTTGAGCGGAAGATTTTTCTGGAAGGAATGTTGTTCAAGTAATCCGGCCGTTTTAAAAGTTGAAGTGCCGATAAAGTTGGTGAGATCGTTGCGAAGACAAAGTAGGATGAGTTTCACGGTATTTTTCAATCCTGTTTTGGCATTTTAGATCAAATTTATATTGTGTTATATGAACATCTATTCTGATTTCCTTGCACAATTCAAATATCATTCAACGCTTTCATGTTAAACGTCTGCAAAATAAGCTACAGTAGTAGAGTTATGAGAACAGTAGACATTGCGACTGTTGCTAGAAAATTCCGCGCTCCGGTTAATTGAGAATTCCGGATAGTTAAATTCTGGTTAATTGAAAATTCCGGATAGTTAAATGCTGGTTAATTCACTATTCCGGATAGTTAAATTATGGTTAGTTCAGAATTCCAGATAGTTAAATTATGGTTAATTGGGAATTCCGGATAGCTAAATGATGTTTAAAGGAGAATTTCGGATAGTTAAATTCCGGTTGATTGAGAATTCCGAATAGTTAAAGGCTGGTTAATTGAGAATTCCGAATAGTTAAATTATGTTTAATTGACAATTCTGAATAGCTAAATGCTGTTTAATTGAGAATTCTGGATAATTAAATACCGGTAATTTGAGAATTCCGGATAGTTAAATTATGTTTAATTGACAATTCTGGATAGTTAAATTCTGTTTAATTGAGAATTCCGGATAGTTAAATGCTATATAAAATTTTGTAATTCAGTATAGTTTAATAATATTTAATTGAGAATCCCGGATATTTAAATGTTGTTAAAATGAGAATTCCGATTAGTTAAATACCGGTTAATTGAGAATTCTGGATAGTTAAATGCCAATTAAGTGAGAATTCCGGTTATTTAAATACCGGTTAATTGAGATTTCCGGATTCTTAAATTACAGATAGTCATATATTTTTTACAAAAGATTTTAAAGGGAGATATTCCCTATCTAACAACACAAACAATATCCGATTATCTGAATTAGAACAGAAATCATGTCGAAATTATATCCTGTATCCTGATGTATTGGTTGCCGCTGAAGTCGGTTAAAAACATATAAATCAGTTTTAATGACTTCAAGCCACATAGATCCACAATTTGAAGAAAATCGGACAACGCGTTTGATCGTAAATTCATAACATACAAATATACAAACATACGAATTGCTGAAAGGTCGAGTTAAAACATTGACTTCACTAACTCTCGTTCAATGATATCAGTATAAAAACATCACTTAATGCTTTTAAATCTATATTTACAATATAGACAATACAAGACTTGAAAATGTTCGACAATTATCACTTTATGTGATGCCCATTTGTATATTGGAGAAAGAGGCTAGAGGATTTATTGGTCAATGCAATTGTTTTTTAGTCATTTTAAAAATTTATATTTCTTTAAATGAGAAAAATTCTCTTGGAAAAGTATTAATTTTCCTGCATATAGAATCATATTCTGATCTAGATTAGACCAAAGACTATGAACTATGTCGAAGTTGATTATTGAAGTGAAACTGTTAAGATAGCTAAATGCTAGGTTCCATGATTTAAATACTGTTGAGAGTTTATTCATTTATTGTATAAGAAATATATACTAATAATAGACAGCATGTTAGATGAAGGACAGGACATAACGGTGTCTGACATGTAAAATGCTACAAAGGGTATGTTTAAAAACTTTTACTATTTTTTATCTTACATCTTTATGAAGCTCAAAAAATAGTTAGTGGTAAATTTAATTATATTGATACAATTTTTTATGAATAAAAAAAAAACATTCAAAATACACGTATTTAGTATTCATCAATACATATATATTTATATAGGATTGGATACTCTGCTAAAATTTCGAGTAAACCGCCATTTATTTTAGGTAAGGGGGAGGGTGGGGGGGGGGGGGGGCAGTTTCAACTAATTTATTCACAGAAAATATTTTTTTTTTCTTGTTTGTGTGAATGTTAGTTTTTGTAAATTTTAACTCAGAAAATTAAAGATGGAATTTTATGAAATTTCTGCCAGTTTTTCAATTTGTTCCATATGATTTATGTTGATATATGCAACCTTTCGAAATTTAATTGACTCTTTTTAATATTCCATAGTCATAACTATACCACATGCCATTTTTGTAGATATCTTCAATTTAAAATTGGCACTGAAGGTTTGTTTATACACTTAAGATGATTTCAGGTGATGCTCAGGATTTTAGAAATGTTGTTTTTATTATGCGATAGCATGCAACTATGTACCCGTACAGAAAGAAAATAGCTATTATTTAAAAAAAAATATTTTTGAGCAGGATTCTCTAATTTTAAAAACTGCATACCTTATGAGAGATAATATACAAATTATTGGATTTTTATCGGTCTAAATTAATATTAAGTTATTTTTATTTTTTAATTTCTGATTTATAAATTAAAAAATATTATAAATTTTAATTAAAAAAAAAATTGGTATATTGGGTCATCTCTGGGAGCATATTAACTACCTATACACGAGTAGACGCATTGGAAAATTTCGAGCCTTCTGATTCGTCGGTTTCACTACGTAGCTGTGACGTCACATTATTTTCTTTTTATTGCGACTAACTACGCCGTGTTGTTCGCGTGTATTCCTATAATCCATCCAACAACCCCGTTTTTTATTTGATTGTTACATGATTGCTTTTTGGTTATTTCTCAACTGAATATATTTGTTATTGAAAGATATATATACAAATATAATTGTAATTTTCAAATGCAAAAAAACTTCATAATTCCAAAATATTATGTGGCGCCATCTGTTAACGTAATGCATAACAATACACATAACGAAACCCATTATCGCAAATGTTCCATATTTTATAAAGCTACATTTCTTATTTGGACGAAAAATGACCGGTAAAAATAAAAGCTAAAAGTAAAGAAAGAAGTTTTTGACCAACAATTGAAATGCAAGTATAATGGATGAGAAATAGTGTGACGTCACAGTTACGTAGTGAAACCGACGAATCAGAAGGCTCGAAATTTTCCAATGCGTCTACTCGTGTATAGGTAGTTAATATGCTCCCTGGGAGGAGAGTACCTATATATTTTCTGTCAATTGTTGTTATTTTATTTATCTTCCTGTGCGAAGAACGAATACTTTTGCTAGTTAAAATGTAAAGATAAAATTGAATTGAATAAAGACGTATAACTAAATTAATTACAAACGCATAATCATGAAATAATTTAATTTTCTGTAGGCAGCGTATCCACACTAAATTGAATTCTGTGGAAAGACAACAATGTAAAAATCCTTTACGTTTCGAATAATTATAAGGGGAAGATAAGATGATCGAATCTCAATAAGTCGAATACAGAAAATAAGTTTTTTTTAATTTTGATTTCTAAGTATCGGGGGAGGGGTTGCATAATGAAGGGGGGGGGGGGGACAAAGATGATTATCTACTGTCCTGATTTGTTTATAATGTTGATTCATCGATGAACGTGCAAAAGGTGCATTGCGATCGATGAATTGGATGTTCGGCGAATTTTCCTTTTCAAGGTAAGAAATAATAGAAGAACAAATGATAAGAACAGTGTGACAACAAAAGAATTTCATAAAATTAAAGGGGTATGACAAATTTAAATTTTTTCTTTAATTTAGCGGAGAACGTTGCAATATTTTTTTCTACAAATGTGTTCAAAGCATATTAGCATAATCAAATGGTCAAACACTTAAAAAAATTATATATTTTCTTTTTAAAAATAAAAATTAACCAAAAAGTGACCTTTCTTATTTTTGATCGTACTTTTGTTTTATGAATATTAAAGGTATTTTTTTTATAAAATATGCGTTTAAAAATATGCGTATAAAATATGCGTTTAAAAATATGCGTATAAAATATGCGTTTAAAAATATGCCTATAAAATATGAGTTTAAAAATATGCCTATAAAATATGCGTTTAAAAATATGCCTAAAAATAATGTCTAAAAAATATGCGTTTAAAAATATGCGTATAAAATATGCGTTTAAAAATATGTGTTGAAAATATGCGTATAAAATATGTGTTTAAAAATATGCGTATAAAATATGCGTATAAAATATGCGTTGAAAAATATGCGTATAAAATGTGCTCTGAAAAATATGGGTATAAAATATGCGTTTAAAAAAATGCGTATAAAATATGCGTTGAAAAATATGCGTATAAAATATGCGCTGAATAATATGCGTATAAAATATGCTTTTAAAAATATCCATATAAAACATTCGTTTAAAAATATGCGTATAAAATATGCGTTTAAAAATATGCGTATAAAATATGAGTTTAAAAATTGCGTATAAAATATGCATTTAAAAATATGCGTTGAAAAATATGCGCATAAAATATGCGTTTAAATAATGCGTATAAAATATGCGTTTAAAAATATGCGTATAAAATATGCGTTTAAAAATATGCGTTTAATAATATGCGTTTAATAATATGCGTATAAAACATACGTTTAAAAATATGCGTATAAAACATGCGTTTAAAAATATGCGTAAATATGCGTTTAAAAATATGTGTATAAAATATGCGTTTAAAAATATGCGTATAAAACATGCGTTTAAAAATATGCGTCTAAAATCTGCGTTTAAAAATCTGCGTTTAAAAATATGCGTCTAAAATATGCGTTTAAAAATATGCGTCTAAAATATGCGTTTAAATATATGCGTATAAAACATGCAATTAAAAATATGAGTCTAAAATCTGCGTTTAAAAATATGCGTTTAAAAATATGCGTATAAAACATGCGTTTAAAAATCTGCGTATAAAATCTGCGTTTAAAAATATGCGTTTAAAAATATGCGTATAAAACATGGGTTTAAAAATATGCGTCTAAAATATGCGTCTAAAATATGCGTCTAAAAATCTGCGTATAAAACATGCGTTTAAAAATATGCGTATAAATGGGTTTTTAAACGGGCATTTCGAAGTGCTGCCATCTATGGGGAGAATTCTTTGAACGGAGCGCCCATCTATTGAATAGTTACAACGCATGTGTGTGTGGGAATGGGGGGGGGGATGGGGGGAATGGGGGGGGGGTGCTCATGTGATAATAATCGCATGGGCATGATAGTCACAATGTATTATTATGAGGGTCCGTTATTGTTATATCGCAACTACACTGTTAAAAATAGGTACTCAAAAATAATTAAATGTACTCATTTTTGAGTACATTCGATGCTTATCATAGTTCCGAATATATAAGTTTCAATTTTGAAAAAGACATGTACTCAAAAATGAGTACAATGAGTAAATATGAATAGAAAGAGCAATAGCTTGCCTTCATTATTCACTTTCATTAAATATCGAGAATGACTACCAAGACTTATCGGGTATCGAACCCATATCATCAGGCTCGGCATTCCAGTGCCTTCTCCGTTGTACTACCAGTGCGCCTTGAAAAAGTAATAAACAGAAGAAATGTTAGAAGGTGTGCCAAAAGAATGGGGAGTAAGATAATTGAGTTGTAATAACTTCCATTTAAGCAAACGACATCAAATAATGTGGAAAACCATCTTCTGAACACCTAATTTAAGTTTGTCAGGTCGCTTTGTTAAGATTGAACAGAAGCTGAAATTAGCAATATTAAACCACACTGCCCATTTTTTAGAAAGTACGGTTACTTTAATTTGAGTACGTCATCGCTCATTACTCAATGAAAAACGAGTATGTTACTCATTTAAAAGTACCTTTTTTGCAGTGTAAAAGAGTTTACTGATGTTATTCATAGTAAATACTCTAAAAGTATCTATGCATGTGGAAGACTCTTAAACAATGGCCATAGCTTGATTGAGATTGTTGATAGTGCTAATAACGCACTAGAACTGCATGACTGACTATTGGTATCAGTTCGGGCTCTATTTCGAAGAATGACACTATCAGATGACAAGTGATATCATATAATGACACTATCAGATTTGAATGCAATCAGATAGCGAGTGGAACGGCTGTCACTTCACTGTCCAAACTTCCGCATACCACGATCAATGTAAATACGGTTTGACTATGTAAGTTTAAGTGTGTCAACGTGAACCATAGGTAATGGAATTTCTGAAAATAATTTTTTTTGGCACCGCAATAAAGGTCATAATAAAAAAATTAAATAATTTTCAAAATCGAATGAAAGTCCGGTACATTGAAAAATAATAGTAATGAATTAAAATAAGAAAAAGTACATATTCATTTAAATGATCAAAAGTAATTTATTTTAGCTTTTAAGAAATATAATTTTATTACTGTTTTATAATATGTAAAAAATATATAAAAACGACAAATTAAAATATATAATATATAAAAACGACTCTATCGCTCTCTCTCTCTCTCTGTCTCTGTCCTCTCTATCTCTCTATGTTGGGTCAGCCTTGATATATATTTTATAAAAGTCACACAAAAAAGACCAATGAAAATATATTTTAAAAAAGTCACAAAAAATATATTTTAAAGGAAAAAAATAGAGAAACTGTAGCTTGGACTCAGGGATAAGTGAAAATTTTTGTGCCGCACATCACAGCAGATGCGTAGAACAGGAGTTCGAATCCCTGCCTGGTCGAATTTTAGCATCACGCGACTGTTTTACTGTTATGGCTCACCATCTGCGCACGCGCACTACATACTTTCGTAACAGACTTCCGTTGCTAGCGGTTTTACCAAGCCACACCGTACTAACCAAACTGAAGGACGTTTCACGTCAATAAATACCTTGTAAAAGGGTATTGTTTATCGTTACATACAAACACACCTACATCAAACTTGAATTTGGAACAGAGATGAATTTTATCCACGTTTTTAAACCCATTTCCCAAGCACGGATACTTCAATGTTTCTACCCTGTCACTTTCATTCCTCAAAACATCCATTTTAAATTGCACTTGGGCAGGTCAACAGAGTGCCTCATTTGTATTGTCTCGTCGTTTAACTATTGGCTTGTTGCACTTGAAAAGAATTGCCCCATCTTAAGCATCGATCACTTTGTTCTACGCTAAATTTTTCACGATACGTTATTTTAGATGACAATCAAGTTTTTTTTTTTATCGGAAATCGGAATTAACCTTACGGTGTGTCGACCGGAGGTCCTTGCACCTTCATCAAATTAAGTTTAATAAATATAATAACATTAGTGGGATTTAAGTTTAACTAAGAAGTTACTAATTAATTGGTGGGGGTTGGGGGCCCTAAGGCTAAACGCGAGTTCGTTATAGTAAATCTGAAAGAATAACATCAGTAAATGGTGTGTGTTAGAAATAAGTAGAGACAACAAGTGCTTTGTAGTACATATTTTATTATTATAAAATGCAAAGATACAATATTGAGGACAATAACATAACCTGGCTACTTGCAACGGAGCAGCTGTCGAGTTTGACATGTTGAATTGACAAGCAAGTCTAAGGGGGTCTTACCATGTGGGGTCGTGATGAATCGTAAAGGGTCTTTTGTGCTTCTGGTTTACTGTATGGTCATAGTTTGTGATCTCCTTTAGGTGTTGTGAGTCTGGATTGTCGAGTACCATGTTGTAATTGTGTGAGATAGTTAATATTGCTGTGTCTATGGTGTCCATTTTAAGGTCGTTGTGTAGAAGGGTGTTTCTGATGTACCATGGTGCATCTGTTAGCCTCCTGAGGGCTTTGTTCTGAAATGTTTGAAGTTTTTTTTTTAGCGTGACACGTTTTCAAATCACTGAGCTAAAGCAATATAAATACTAGAGTGAGGACTATGCGTGGCGACCATTTTGCACCAGAGAAGGTAGGAAATATAGTCCTTTTTCACATGGTGAAGTGCATGCGACCTAGTTTTAAAACTACATCCTGGTTTTCAAAAATACATTTAATATTTTCCGCACTTACTTTCTTACTTACAAAAAAAATAAGAGAACAATAAATTATTTAATCAAATACTAAAAATCGATGAAAAGTCGCTGAACATTACATTTCAACGATTGTACAAGTACACCATGACCAAAACACCCAAAATGATTTTGCTTCAATGAACAATAGTATTAACCACTTCAGTATGAATATATCAAAAACTCGCATTTAATCGAAGACTATTTAATTTTAAAAAAAGATATCACTATAAAAATAATTTTTATACAAATTCGTTGCAATCAATCACGTATAATTTTTAAAGGAGTTGCTTTCGAAATTTTTCCTAATAGTTCCTGTAAATTTTGTAACACAACAGAAAATAAAACCTGGGATCATTTATTTTTAGTGTCCAATTTACGATGCATTCAGACGAAAATACTTATCATCAATTGAATCCAGTAACATTTCAACCATCCTAAAATTTTACAAAAAAAGAATATTTTTGTTTTTATAATTACGCAATCTCTGCTTTAAAATTCCTGGAGGACTTGATCAGTGAACTTGTGCAGGAATAACAGATTAGAACCCTAATTCTAATTGCTCATGTATTTTTTTGTGTGCATATTTGTTCAAATTGTTTTTTTTTAATGTATTATAGATCAGCCTATGCAGACTGTTTTTGCAATCTTCTATTCGGAATAGTATACATCCATGCGCCATATATTTTCATCAGAGAAAGCTTCTCTTCGAAAACAGTGCAACTATAACAAAGCAATTTTAGTATTAATGAATAAAAAACATAACAATTTAAAAAGCAAATGAGAAGCAACAGTAATTTTCAATTTTATTTACACGTTTGTCCATCGGATTGGACTAACATATTTTAAAGCATTTATCAACGAATCACGTACGTAATTTTTTTTTTAGTATAATATATATTGAAATATATTTATGACATAAACTGGTAGATAAAGTAAATTAAATTGGGAATTTTTTTTAGTAACCCATACCAAATATCTAATAACATAAAAAAAAAAGTAGGTACGATAATAATTTAGATACATAATTATTTATTATTAATTATTTTGTAAATAAAAAAAGACTATAATTCTTAAATATGTGTTACCAAGGTAACAAAATTAAAATAATTTCTTGTTAATTGCTGAACTGTAAAAAAAAATGAGTACCGG
The DNA here is from genome assembly GCA_963932185.1 of Troglohyphantes excavatus. Lineage (NCBI taxonomy): Eukaryota > Metazoa > Arthropoda > Arachnida > Araneae > Linyphiidae > Troglohyphantes > Troglohyphantes excavatus. The sequence continues at coordinate 34,640,077 of OZ010678.1, forward strand.
AACATACGTGTTTATCATTGGATTACGAATAAGTGACAGCATACTCACATTTGTTCTATCGTAGTTTCGTACGAATCGTACTTTCTCAAAAATGAGCAGTGAGATTTAATATTGCTAATTTCAGCTTCTCTTTGAGCCATCTTAACAAAGCGACCTGGTAAACTTAAAATATTTGTTCAGAAGATGGTTTTCCACATTTTTTGAAGTCGATTGCTTTAATGGAAACTGAGTTATTACGAATCAATTATCTTACTTTCCATTCTTTTGGCATACATATTTAACATGTATTCTGTTTATAACATCTTCACGTGTCTCTTGTAGTACTTCGGAAGAAAATATTTATCATCAATTGAATCTAGTAACATTTTAACCATCCTAAAATTTTATAAACAAGAATATTTTTGTTTTTATATAATAACTACGCAATCTCTGTTTTAAAATTCCGAGAGGACTTCATCAGTGAACTTGTGCAGGAATAACATATTAGAACTCTAATTCTAATCGCTCATGTATTTTTTTTTTTCATATGTGTTTAAATTGTGTTTCAATTTTTTTAAAAATATATTATCTTATATTTTGTGTTATCTAATTTTGTATACACTTTTGTTAAAATATGTTGCCAACCTTTGCAAATGGGCTACGGCCCACAACAATAAACTTATATATCTATACTTATTTTCTTACTTACAAAAAATAGAGAACAATAAATTATTTAATCAAATACTAAAGATCGACGCAACACGACTTCCATAGCGAAAGTGAAGGTAGAATGTTTTTTTAACATTCCATTCGGTATATTATTCATCCGCGCCCCATATATTTTCATCAGAGAAAGCTTCTCTTCGAAAACAGTGCAACTATAACAACGCAATTTTTGTATTAATGAATAAAAAACATAACAATTTAAAAAACAAATGAGCTTCAACAGTAATTTTCAATTTTATTTACATGTTTGTCCATCAGAATGGACTAACATATTTTAATGCATTTATCAACGAATCATGTCCGTATAATTTTTTTTCTAGTATAATTTATATTCAAACATATTTAGGATAGAAAGTGGTAGTTAAAGTAAAATAAAATGGGAATTTCGGGAGGTAACCTATACTAATTATCTAATAACATTAAAAAAAATAGGTAAAAATATTAATTTAGATACGTAATATACATCGTTTATAATTTTTTTTATTATTTTGTAAATAAAAAAAAAATATAATTCTTAAATATGTGTTACCAAGGTAACAATATTAAAATCATTTCTTGTTATTGGCTGAACTGTAAAAAAAATGAGTACCGGAAGATACGCGTTTATCATTGGATTACAAATGAGTGACATCATACTCTCATTTGTTCTTTCGTTCGTACGAATCGTACTTTCTCAAAAATGAGCAGTGAGATTTAATATTGCTAATTTCAGCTTCTGTTTATACCATCTTAACACCGCGACCCGGTAAACTTATAATATTTGTTCAGAAGATGGTTTTCCATATTATTTGAAGTCGATTGCTTTAATGGAAACTGAGTATTACGAATCAATTATCTTACTTTCCATTCTTTTTATATGCTTTTTTAATATTACTTCTGTTTATATCATCTTCACATCGCTCTTGTAGTACAGCGAATAAGGCCACTATTTCGGTGCGCACGACATGTAGAAGGATTGGATTCGATACCTGGTAAGTCCTGGTTGTATTTGTTAAAATTTATTGAAAGTGATTTATGAAGGCAGTCTATGTAGGCAAGCAAATTATATTTTTATTCACTTTACTCATTTTTGAGTACAATATTCTACTCCCATTTACATAAGTTTAGAAGAATAATTTGCAAATATCAACTTCTGTTCTTGCCATCTTAACAAAGCGATATGACAAACTTCAAATATTTGTTCAGATGATGGTTATCCACATTTTTTTGAAGTCGATTGCTTAAATGTAAACTGAGTTATTACAACTCAAGTTATTACAATCTTACTTACCATTCTGTTGACACACCTTTTTAACATGACTTCTGTTTACAACAACTTCACGTCGCTGTGGTAGTACAGTGGATAACATCAGGTAGACGGATTATTTTGGATTCCCGGTAAATCCAGGTTGTGCAAATTATCTTTTTATTTATTTTACTCATATTTGTGTACAATAGTGTAATCCCATTAAATTGTGTATCGTCTAATAGTTTAGTATAATAAAAATTTACTTAAATCTTTTTCATAACTACCACATCATTAATTTTACTCTATTATTACATAACACTCTCAGTTTCTGCTTCTAGTCGAAGACCATGTTACTGCGCTCGCGGAGGGATACGGCGGACTACTAGCGCTTCGAAGTTGCGATGGATTCCTATGAGGCGGGCGAATCCATTTAAATCATGGGTGATTGCGCAGTTGAGGCTCAACCACGGAGTCCGCGATGTTTGAAAGACAAAATGTAAACAAACAAATGTGCACTCGTTTTAGATGTATCAGAAGGTGGTCTTGGAAGTTAATATTCATATATGTAATATTTGTATATAAATTATCGATTTATGTTACAATGTTATTTTGATTTAATGCCGAATGCAAGAATTTTGAAACTTTTACTTATATATGCCCATTAAAAGGTAATCAGGGTAATTTTGTCCAAATTAACAAAGGAAATGACAAATATTTTAAATGCGTTGTTAATGGATGTTTTTAATAAAGATTTAACAAAGGGAAATTAAACTTGTATTTTTTTTTCATGTTTCACTGATAAAATAAATTTATATTTATAAATAAAATTTCATATTTTGTGTTTTTAACACTTTGCATAAACACTTTTACACAAGCAATCAATTTATCTCACAATATTAAGAGATCTTTTCTAATAGATTAATTCAACCTTATAATATTATTTCAGTAATTTACCAATTTGGCCTTGACATAAAACTTAAAATACATGTATTTCTTTAAAAAAAATTTCAATGCTAAAAATTGTTTTTGAATAAGTATAATTTGCATAATGTTAAAGACAAACTTTACATTATAATAATTTCTAGAACAAGTCTTAAGTTAGAAGGAGTATAATTTTCCGACATTAAAAAAAGCCTGAGAAATAACAAAATATGGCGTAGAAATCTAATTTACATTTAATTTGAAAGCCCATAAGTCTAAAACGCGTGTGAATTAGGCGAAACAGAATAAAACATGAAATGCCATCAATAAAATATCGCTGAAATCAATTGAAAACCGATACATCTAAAACGAGTGTACATTTGTTTGTTTACATTTTGTCTTTCAAGCATCGCGGCTACTCTACCAGTTGAGCTCAACTGCGCTAACACCCATGGTTTAAATGGATTCGCCCGCCTCATAGGAAGCCATCGTAACTTCGAAGCGCTAGTCGGCGGACTCTTTAACTTTTAGGCCATTTTTTCTCCCCTCCAATGAGGATGAAGCAAATTCAGTCCTAACCAATTAGGAAGTACTTTTCTTCAAAGTGACTCTCTCGACCCAAAGTGACTCTGTCGATGCCATTTTGACTTTCTACCCTAATGTTCCTCGTCCTGGCTTGTTGCTAAACGAGTGTTTTCTGTGTTGAATTTGATTTTTGGTTTTTGTTTGTATTGTGCTGTATCGTGTCGTCCATCCAATGTTAATTATCATTCATGTACCATCTCATGTAAAAATATCAATTGTAAGGGTTATAGAAGCTTCGCTTCTCGGCACCTATTCTAAATAAATTTCAGCCAAATTTCAGCTTCTAGTCGAAGAATTCTCAATCCTAACATACCCGCTATCTCATCTCATCGCCAACTAACGACAAAATCAATTGCCATTTAATCGAAAAGAGAAACGACGTTCCCTCAAATGGCCTTCACTCCATACATTTCACCTCACTAAACTGGAAAATAAAACTTTTATTATTATTATTTCCTGCTTCGCTCAATCCATAGCCTGCAGTCATACCCGGCCTTAAGTGGCGAGAGTCAATTTCTATCAGTATCTCTTTTGACTTCCATATTCTTTCTCGCGTTGTAATTCTTCAGAGCTTTTCTTCTTTTTTGGCTTTTCGCTATATATATATATCAACCTTCGGAGGTGTCTTTTCTGTAATGCTTTTCTTCGGTGCTTCTTTTCACTCTCACTGACACCGTTCCTTGTGGGAGATCCGCTTCTAGCGCGTCTTCGCTCTTTCGGTGTTCATAAATTATTCACCGGCTTGGCGGGAAGAGAGACGATGGCGAGTGGGTGTTCTGAAAGAGGGGTCGCACACAAATTGAGGGATTTGTGCAATGGTTGGTTGGAAGTGGTTTTACGTTTGGAATAAAAAAAATTATTGAATTAACTTCAGATATTTAGATTTACAAAGAGTTTTATCTTAATATCAAAATCCTTAATATCTGAAAACAGTAGTAAACTGCATCACGACTGTCAAAAATACTAGAAAGTCGTCCAGAACATCCAACAAATTATACTGGCGTGTATACGGGACTGGTGCACGAATAATCTGATCGGGGTCCAATGTCCTGACGCCTAATGAGGTTGCGTCGGGTGCCAGCTCAGGTGTTCTCCTCGTCATCTGACCATGGTTCAAAAATACGAGGCATCGTTCCCGGGTCTTTCCTTCGAGATTGGCCATGAACCGTCGCCAATAGCCCACTGTGCAGCTCTAGTGCGACGTTATTTAAACAAACCAAGCACCACGACTGTTTTAAGATATTCCATAATGTCCATAATTTAACGAATTACTGTGGAAGAGCCACGGATTTTAAGGATTAATAATTCATTTATATCTTAAACTTAACCGTTCCTGTGATGATGCATTTTATCATGAAAATTGTCTGTTGCTATGTTTTTGTCGCGTTTGGATTGGTTTGGTTTGGTTAAACAACGTCGCACTAGAGCTGCACAGTGGACTATTGGCGACGGTTCGGAGTCTATCTCGAAGGAAAGACCCGGGAACACATACATATTCACACACACATTCATACATGTACCTCGTTATTTTAGAACCATGGTCAGATGACGAGGAAACTGGCACCCAACGCCTTCAATAGACATCGGAACTTTGGACCCCGATCAGATGTATCGTGCACCAGTCCCGTATACACGCCGTTAATTTTGCGGATGTTCTGGACGTCGCGTTTGGAAGATTACTGTAGTTTTTAATCTCATTTATACATCAACTGTAATAGTGTTTTATATTTACTAATACCCTACATTTCGTAAAAATAAAATAAAATACAAGTTGTTATAAACTGAATAATTATTACCAACAAACCCCTCCTCTCCTCACGCAAGAATAAATTAGGGCCTCGTAGCCCCAGGTACCGGCGTCGGTTAGTAACCAGAGGGTAGCGAGTTCGATTACGGCTGATACCAGAGTCTTAACAAAAATGTTAAAATGCAGTGCACTTGTGATCGGAGGCTTGCTAGATTCCCTGAAAAGTATCAATACGTCGTCCGAACTCACCTCCAATTTCTATTTCATGTTAACGGGACTGATGCACGTTAAATCTGATCAGGTTCCAATGTCCTGACGCCTATTGAGGTTGCGTCGAGTGCCAGCTCAGGTGTTGTCTTCGTTGTATGACCATGGTTCAAAAATAACAAGGGGTCTCCGTGGCCGAGTGGATTAGGCATCAGCTGGGAATCCGAAGGTTCCCGGTTCGAATCTGTGTGACGGCCTAGACTAAGAATAGTAAAAAAGTAGTGATATTGCGATCGGAGGGTTGCCAACTTGGCTACCAAAATATTAGAATGTCGTTCAGAACATCCACACAAAATTAACGGCGTGTATACGGGACTGGTACAGGAGAAATCTGATCGGGTTCCAATGTCCTAAAGCTTATTGAGGTTGCGTCGAGTGCCAGCTCAGATGTTGTCTTTGTTATCTGACCATGGTTTAAAAATACGAGGCGTCTTTCCCGGGTCTTTCCTTCGAGATAGGTCCCGAACCGTCGCCAACAGCCCCCTGTGCAGCTCTAGTGTGACGTTATTTAACAAAACCAATCAAAAATACTATCCATTGTTCTCCGGTATTTCCTTGAGGCCTCCGTGGCTGAGCGGTTAAATGCGTAGGTTGGGAATACGAAGATTCGTGGTTCGATGCCAGGCGATGGACTTGACAAAGAAAAGTAAAAAATTAGTGATCTTGCGATCGGAGGGTTGCCAGCTTCGCTACCAAAATACTAGAATGTCGTCCAGAACAACCACAAAAAATTAACGGCGTGTATACGGGACTGGTGCACGATAAATCTGATCGGAGTTCAAAGTCCCGTCGTCTATTGAGGTTGCGTCGGGTGCCAGCTCAGGTGCTGTCCTCGTCATCTGACCATGGTTCAAAAATACGAGGCATCGTTCCCGGGTCTTTCTTTCGAGATAGGCCCCGAAACGTAGTCATTAGCCCACTATGCAGCTCTAGTGCGACGTAAATTAACAAAACCTAGCAAAAATACCAGGCATTGTTCTCCAGTATTTCCTTCGAAAAAGGCACCGAATCGTTGTCAACAGCCCAATGTGCAGCTCCACGTTAATTAACCAAACCAAACCACGAAATTTACTTAAAAAATGGATCTTGAAATTCACTCTGAAACCTATGAACGCCCCCTCAAGTGCTATTAAATGAAAGTCTACAGATCCGTAGAAACGTCTCTTTTCCCACCAATCGTACGTAAGAACTAAAATGGGGGGCATAGTAATTTTTTCTTGTCTTTTTTTTCACAGATGTAACCCAGTTTTCCAAATGACATATGCTAAGAGGAATGTGGAGTAATAGAGAACGAAGCTGGTAAAAAAAAATTATTCATCTGAAGCTTTTTGGCATTTAGTCGTGTCTTTTTCTTTAAGTGATGAGTCGACGATTTTTGTTTCGTCATTCTGCTGGAAACGAAAGCGTTTCGCCATTTGGCCGAATTAATCAGGTGTGGAGTGGCATGAAGTCAAAAAAGAAGAAGGAAAATACTTATTATGTATTTTAGAATCGATTTGATGCGAATGGTTGACTGATATTCAGTGGGGTTTTTTTGGCGTAAATGTCTTTAAAATGGGCCCGGGTAAGGGTGGTCATTGGCAGAAACTTGAGAGACAAAAAAGATGATGACCTTTAAAAACCCCTTAACTATATTGAGCGGTGTGGATAAATGACCTACCATCGTGTGGCGGAAAGTTGAGCCCCGTCCACCTACATCCTTTTTCTCATTTTAATCGTGTATTCCATTCACATTTGAACCGCGTAGGGCGTGCTTCTGTTTGATGCAAAATGTTCTTGCTTCTTTTTTATACAAAATGTGTCCTGTCTCTTTTTGATGCAAATTGTTCTTGGTTCTTTTTGATGCAAACTGACCTTGTTTCTTTTTATGCAAAATTTTCTTGCTTATTTTTGATGCAAAATATTCTTGTCTCTTTTTTATACAAAATGTTCTTGTTTCTTTTTCATGCAAAATTATCTTGCTTCTCTTATGATGCAAAATGTCCTTGCTTCTCTTTGATGCAAAATGTTCTTGCTTCTTTTTGATGCAAAATGTTCTTGCTTCTTTTTGATACACATTTTTTTGCTTCTTTTTGATACAAAGTGTTCTTGCTTCTTTTTATGCAAAATGTTCTTGCTTATTGTTGATACAAAATATTTTTGTCTCTTTTTTATACAAAATGTTCTTGCTTCTTTTTCATGCAAAATGTTCTTTCTTCTCTTTGATGCAAAATGTTCTTGCTTCTTTTTGATGCAAAATGTTTTTGTCTCTTTTTTATACAAAATGATCTTGCTTCTTTTTCATGCAAAATGTTTTTGCTTCTTTTTGATACAAAGTGTTATTGCTTCTTTTTATGATATATGTTCTTGCTTATCGTTGACACAAAATATTTTTGTCTCTTTTTTTAATACAAAATGATCTTGCTTCTTTTTAATGCAAAATTATCTTGCTTCTCTTTTGATGCAAAATGTCCTTGCTTCTTTTTGATGCAAAATGGTCTTACTTCTTTTTGATGCAAAATGTTGTTGCTTCTTTTTGATACACAGTGTTCTTGCTTCTTTTTATGCAAAATGTTCTTGCTTATTGTTGATACAAAATATTGTTGTCTCTTTTTTATACAAAATGTTCTTGCTTCTTTTTGATGCAAAATGTTTTTGTCTCTTTTTTATACAAAATGCTCTTGCTTCTTTTTCATGCAAAATGTTCTTTCTTTTCGATGCAAATTATTCTTGCTTCTTTTTGATGCAAAATGTTTTTGCTTCTTTTTGATACAAAGTGTTCTTGCTTCTTTTTCACGCAAAATGTTCTTGCTTTTTTTTAATGCAAAATGTTCTTGCTTCTCCTTCATGCGAAAAGTTATTGCTTCTTTTTGATGGAAATGTCCCTGTTTCTTTTTGATGCAAAATGCTCCTGCTACTTTTTAATGCAAACTGTTCTTGCTTCATCTTGATTCAAATTGTTTCTGCTTCTTTCTGATGTAAAATGTCTTGACAACCCCCAAACCAAGTGCAGAATCCAGATATATTACATAAATATGCAATTAACTTGTTATGCTTCATTCTGACATATTAAACAATTTTTTAATTATAAAATGTGTTCTAATAAATTATAAATATTAACTTTATTATTAAACTATAACTCATCATATATATTTTCAGAAACAGTAGAAGTGTCCTAATTCTTGATTACTTGAAGAATAATATTCGTAAGTACCAGTATTTAAATTTTATTATAAAATATTAAAAATATTAAAATTACAATAAATTAAACTGGTGTTCGAGAGAATAATAACGAAGGAATACATGTATTTGTATTCCACGAAATTGCAGAAAAATGTGCTTTCCTACTAATAATTTGCAAATGTGAGTAGCTGTTGCTACACGAAATTGTGACGAGCTCGTAATCAGAAGTTTACGAAAATGCCACGTTCAACAAGATGAAAACAAAGCTAAAGCTGCTACGGCAAATCTCCTCACGTCAATTTTTTATAATTCAAAATGCCTCTTAATAAAACATGACTTATAAACACATCCTCAAATCAGACCCATACTAACTTATGCTTCTCCATCCTTCACCCTTTGTTGGATTTTCATGTCAGGCAAACTGTTCTGTATAATTGTTTTAGAGAGCACGTTTTTATTTTATTTGAAAAAAAAACGAGCGCACAATGTGTGTGCTATTAATCGTTAATTGCCAAGCAACTGATTTAAACTATTTTCTTGAGAATTCGAATGATTTAAAGCTTCACCGGCTTAACGAAGTACTTGATAAAGGGAATCAATATTTACATGAGCTCTATATAATCCCCTGTTTGGGTAATTTAAACGAACACAGAAAATATAAATCTTCAACCAAAGCTTTCACTTAAAAAAAACATTTAAAAATGAACATACATCATCATATTATATATTACTGATTTATTATTTACTTCTTATTTATTAAGATATTCTGATCTCGAATATCGTTATTTAAATAAAATGCCTTTTAGAAGGAAGAGTAAATTTCCTGAAAAGTTAGAATTTATATAATAAATATAAAGCCAACAAATTAGTGGTAGTAGTTTTTGTAACTTAATATTCTATATTCTAAGGAAAAAATAACAAAAGCAAATAAGAATAATTCTGAAAACTATTATTATACCGATTATTATCACAACTATTCGAACAGTTACTTTCAAAAGACTGTTTCGCTTATATCCCATTTTAATATCAAACTTGTTGCATACATATAAGTGTTTCATTGCTTCGACAACTCTTTTGACTCTTTTACATGTGCAAGTTATTCACTCATGTATTTTGAAAAGGCAAAAAAAAAATACATTAGGATTAAAGTACATTATCTGTGCTGTACTGTATGTTGTTATCTTGGATTCAAATTTCTCATCAAGAAAATTAAATGACCAGTGTGATTTAAGAATGAGCAGTGTGATTTAAGAATGAACAGTGTGATTTAAGAATGAACAGTGTGATTTAAGAATGAACATTGTGATTTAAGAATGAACAGTGTGATTTAAGAATGAGCAGTGTGATTTAATATTGCTAATCTCAGCTTCTTTTCTAGCCATCTTAGGAAAGCTACCTGACAAACTTAAAATAGTTATTCAGAAGATGGTTTTCTACATCATTTTATGCGCCGACTGCTAAAATGGAAACATTACAACTCAATTATGTTATTTCCCATTTCCTTGGCGCACCTTTTTAACAATTCTTCTGTTTATAACGTCTTCACGTCGCCCTGATGATAACGGTGCCCATTGGATAAGGCACTGGACTGCAGTGCCTTATGATCTGGATTCGATTCAAGAATGCACAAAAGCGCCCTGGCGATGAGGGATAAAAGCTCTAATCATTTCAGTCAAAAATTTGGTTGTCTACTTTATGGCAGGTGAATCTCCCGATTCGGATACACTCCGATGAATATATGAAGGTTTGAAAGATGGCTTTTAGGATGGTTACGTCAAAAGTGTCGATTTAGTCGAAATATGATATGGGTTTTAAGAATAGATTGGTTTGGTTTGGTTAAATAACGTCGCAATAGCGCTGCACATTGGACTATTGGCGACGGTTCGGGGTCTATTTCAAAGGAAAGACACACACATTCATACATGCACTTCGTTATTTTAGAACCATGGTCCGATGATGAGGAAACACCATAAATGGCACCCAACGCCTTCAATAGACGTCGGAACTTGAACCCCGATTAGATTTATCGTGCACCAGTCTCGTATACACGCCGTTAATATTTGCGGATGTTCTGGACGACTTTTCTAGTATTTTGTAGCGAAGCTGGCAACCCTCCGATCACAAGATCACTATTTTTTTTTTACTTTTCTTTGTCATATCCATCGCCTAGGATCGAACCAGGTATCTTCGGATTCCCATCTGACGCCTTTAAGCGATTCGGCCACGAAGGCCTTGTAAGAATAGAAGGAGTCGTGTTAATATCGTCGTATATTACATATTATTGAATTGATTGAAGACTCTCTAAGGTTAATCAGGGAAGCTAGTTTAAACCACTGAGCTAGAATATAATATAGCTATAGGCACTGGATCAACGACTCCCATTGAGCGACAATGTATTTTACCGTGCCGTGCGCCTGCGTACAATTCGGAAGAAAGGTGAAGAAAACATTCGTCCTTGGCTATGACGTCACACGTGACGTCACAGAAATGTTCAAAACTGGGTTTTTTCGGTGCATTTTTTCTTCTATTTCTTATAAGTAAGTACGGAAAAACGTTAAATGTGTAACATTTAGTGTATTTTTCAAAGACAGAAATGTGTTTTTAAATCTACGTAAGCCCATGCGAAAAGACTACCTTTTCTACCGTCGCTCAAAAAGGAGCATAGTAGTCTGCCACGCTTAGTCCTCGCTCCATTAGTTATAGTTATATTCTAGTTGAGTGATTATTACAAAACCTATCGTATCCTGTTTTCTTGTGTGATTTAAACTGCCTAAAGAAGGTTTGCATTTGAAATGTACATTACAAAGAACAATAACGTTTGTTAAGCAGCTGTATATAAACAATCATTTTTTTAAAATCTATAATTCTATTGTTTCTAAATATCTTCTTTTACAATAGGTTTTATTTTAATTCCAGTTCTGTTTAGTGGTACTATATACAGATATACTCCTATTTTTATTATTATAGATTAATCGTGAAACACGTAAACATTAATCGTATAATGATGGGGAACATTCAGAATAGTGACGTTTACATCTATTCTGATATTTTTTATTATATTTAATTATGAACATGTATCTAGATATTTAATAAAAAGTTACTTTGATGCATTATTAGATACCAATAAAATATTTTATTTAAGTGTTTTGCAAATTAGAAACTTCCTTGTTTTCATCTAATTAGTCTTAAATGCTTGAAATCCATAAATTTATTGCATATTTACCTATTTCATTTACCTTTATTTCAGCCATCACTATTCAAGAGATATGTATGATCTATTGTTTGATTTATAACATATAAAATTTTAATTATAAATTGCGTAACATTTATTAAGTTTTTTTCAATTTTTTTTCTAAATAACATTTAAAAAAGTTTTTACAAAAATTTAATTAGTACTATTTATTTTAAATAATTATTATTATTTATATATTTAAATTTAAATATTATTATTATCTATATATTTAAATTTAAATATTATTATTTATATATTTAAATTTAAATATTATATATATATATATATATATATATATATATATATATATATATATATATATATATATATATATATATATATATATATATATATATATATTTAAATTTAAATATTATTATTTATATATTTAAATTTAAATATTATTATTATCTATATATTTAAATTTAAATATTATTATTTATCTTAATTATTTATTTTAAATAATTATTATTATTTATATATTTAAATTTAAATATCATTATTTATCTTAATTATTTATTTTGAATAATTATTATTATTTATATATTTAAATTTAAATACTATTATTTATCTTAATTATTTATTTTAAATAATTATTATTATTTATATATTTATATATTTAAATTTAAATTTTATTATTTATCTTAATTATTTATTTTAAATAATTATTATTATTTATATATTTAAATTTAAATATTATTATTTATCTTAATTATTTATTTTGAATAATTATTATTCTTTATATATTTAAATTTAAATATTATTTTTTATCTTAATTATTTATTTCAAATAATTATTAAATAAAATCCTCATTCCTAAAATAATTTTAGAAAAGTAGAAAATCAATAATTTAATAGATCTATTAAATAAATTCATCAAAACCCGAGTCCATTGTTTTAAAGTAATGGGAAGTTATAAATATATTTTCTGTAGAATCATTCAACCGGTGAGAAATCCAATTTATTTTTCAAATTTTTCAACGAGCCGAACCATAATTTAATTTTTCTCATCCCTTTCTTCTTACTATATATAGAATCAGCGTGCAAGCATTCCATTCAAATTATGCATTCGTCATTTTTTTCCATTTGATTAATTTCATAGAAAATGTTTTACCGTCCTTTTGATCAATAACATAAATTCATCTATATTAATGTTTGATTTTTAATTCTGCAGAATATAGAAACTCGAATTGTTTTCCAAGAATAACCTTTTCGAAGAAAATTATACGTTCAAACTGTTACTTCGTGCACCACATGTTCCAAGCAGCGCCCTCTACATAATTAGCTTTATTTCAAGATTTCACAAGAATTGGTTCCTAATTTCCAATAAGTTGACATCAGATGTATGTCATTCGAGCAATTCGTCACTGAGTTATAGTGTCGGATGTACGCCTTGAAAACGTAAAATTGTATTTTTATATTTATACCCAATGTTAATGTTTATAAAAATGTTTCAAGTAAACGAAAATGTGAAATAGAGGTAAGCAGATTTATAACTTATTTCCACAGAATATATATGTTACTGGCAAAGTGCAAAATCCCCTTGAACACGTAAAATTGTATTTTTATATGTATACCCCATGTTACTGTTTTTAAAGATGTTTCAAGTAAACGAAAATGTGAAATAGAGGTAAGCAGATTTATAACTTATTTCCACAGAATATATATGTTACTGATAACGTGCGAAATACAAGCATTTTTTAGAATGCCTGCCGATTTAAGGCAAAGTATGAACTAAACGAATTATTTTAAGCTATTATATACTTTGGCCTAGACATTCTACAGAAGGCCTAAAGCTATTTAGGCAAAGTATGAAATGAGATTTTTGAACTTCGTAATAATGTTATAAAACTCAATCTATGAATTTAAAATGTTAAATTCTGATAATATACCTTCTTTAGCACAATTGAAAAAATACTTTTTTTAACGAGCCAATTTATCTGTTAGCAGTTCGATATAAAATTTAGCGCCGATGCTAGAAACATATTGAAAATTCCTTCTTCGAGCTCTCATTTGGGACATCTCATTCCCTACGAACGGTCGTTTTTGGCACCGGGCAATAATATATTGCTTTTAAACAAAAACGCTGATAACCTCTTCGAACAGTCGTTTGGTCGCCGAAATGGGGTCCGATCTATCAGGTTTGGCACCAAATTGGGTACCAGGTGCTTTTTAAAAGCAATACACCATGTCCTAGTGTGAAACCGGTGCTCGCAGTGGATTAATAGCCCAAACGACTACGTGGAAAGAGTACCAAGTTTTTTTTTAAAGCAATGTGCTATTGTCCGGCACCAAAATCGACTGCTTGATTGGAATGAATAGCCACAAACTGACTGCTCGAATATGCTTTTATTTTTGATAAAAATTCTCAATAATACTGAATTTAAATAAAAATTGTATAGTTGAAACTTTTGCCATTGCTAGGTATTTATACACATGGTTATTTCATTAACTAATCAGAATAATGCAAATTGATAAGTTAATTATGCATGGTGACAGAAAAGAGTAGTTTAGACACAATTCATTATTAGTATTATTTTTCAAAAGAAGAAATTCAATTATTCCAAATATAAAAAATTGTAGTCGTTTTAAGTTTAAACAACAGTTTGATTGTATTTATAATTCAGTTGGCTTTTATTTTACAAAGATTTTGTAAATAAAATAAAGGTTCATGTGAAGTGCTAATTAAATAATAAGGTCTTGCACAGGTATCATTTATAAAGTCCCAATGGTGTATATAATCTCTAATTTTCATTTAAAGTAAATTTGTACATATATTTATATCATTATAAATATGTATTTTGCTTGATTTAGTTATTTTTTCATTTCTTATTAAGTAAGTCTATTTTTATTTAAATAAAAATAATGTGTTTTTTACATTAATCTTATAAGAGAAATACTAATTATTCGCGAAAAACTTCTCCATTCCTTCCAAAATGTGTATACATATTTTCTAAATTTAGAGTATAATTGGCAAGTCTCTTGGGAAAATTAAAACACATTTTAAAACTTGACCAGGGCTTTACCCCGGGCCCTTGCCTTCTAAGGGCGGTTCTAAACAAATATATTATTATTATGCCTCATTATTTTATTTTTCAAGCTTTCCTCTTTATTATTTTTTTAATGACTATCATGGCTGTTAGGACAATGACACTACAGGATTATTGTAGCTAAGATTACGTTGAAATCTTGATTCTAATTAAAAAAGAATTCACATTGTTTTCTTTCTGGACTCTTTATATTGCACTGTAAAAAATAGTATGTACTTAAATTAAGTACCTGAAAATATTCGTTTTTTTAAGCATAATTTAATCGTAAATGAGCGATGATGTACTTAAATTTAAGTAACCGTACTTTCTCAAAAATGAGCAGTGTGTTTTAATATTGTAATCTCAGTTTCTGTTCAAGCCATTTTAACAAAGCGACCTGGCAAACTTAAAATATTTGTTGAGAAATAGTTTTGCACGCTATTTGATGTCGATTGCTTAAATGGAAACTGAGTTATTACAACCCAATTATCTTAATTCCCATTCTTTATCACACCTTTTTAACATATCTTTTGTTTATTACTTATTCAAGTCGCCCTGGTACTTTAACGGATAAGGCTCTGTACTGCGATTTGTGACAATCTGGGTTCGATCCTGGTAAGTCTAATTCTCGATATTTAGTGAGAGTTATTTATAAAGGCAGCCTATACAGGGTAGCATCTGCTCTTTTATTCATTGTGATGATTTTTGAGTACATGTCTTTTTCAAAATTGAAACTTATGTATTCGGATCCATGATAAGCATAAAATATACTCATAAATGAGTACATTTGACATATTTTTGAGTGCATGTCTTTTTCAAAATTGAAACTTATGTATTCGTAGCCATGATAAGCATCAAATATACTCAGAAATGAATACATTTTACATATTTTTAAGTGCATGTCTTTTTCAAAATTGAAACTTATGTATTCGGATCCATGATAAACATCAAATGTACTCAGAAATGAGTACATTTGACTTATTTTTGAGTACCCATTTTCATCAATGAGGCCATCTAAAAGTTGAGAATAACTGTTCTTAAAAAATCGCTTATTTCAACTAATTTATGGCATGTTCTTCCAGTAGTGTAATCCCCACTTGCACGTTGACAGCCAACCGGGGCGACCCACTCATTTGCCTCAAACAAACTGAAGTACGTCACAAACTGTGGTAGATTTATTTATTCAACAGTGGGGCCATCTAAATGTTGAGAATAACTGTTCTCAAAAAATCGCTTATATCAACTAATTTATGGTACGTTCTACTAGTAGTGTAATCCCCACTTGCCCTTGACAGCCAACCGGGGCGACCCACTCATTTGCCTCAAAACAAACTGAGGTAGATTTATTTATTCAACAGTGGGGCCATCTAAATGTTGAGAATAACTGTTCTCAAAAAATCACTTATTTCAAATAATTTATGGCATGTTCTTCCAGTGGTGTAACTACCACTTGCAGGTTGACAGCCAACCGGGGAGACCCACTCATTTTCCACAAACAAACTGAGGTACGTCACAAACTGAGGTAGATTTATTTATTCAACAGTGGGGCCATCTAAATGTTGAGAATAACTGTTCTCAAAAAATCGCTTATATCAACTAATTTATGGTACGTTCTACTAGTAGTGTAATCCCCACTTGCCCGTTGACAGCCAACCGGGGCGACCCACTCATTTGCCTCAAACAAACTAAGGTACGTCACAAACTGAGGTAGATTTAGGGGGTAGGGGCCATCTAAATGTTGAGAATAACTGTTCTCAAAAAATCGCTTATTTCAACTAATTTATGGTACGTTCTACTAGTAGTGTAATCCCCACTTGCCCGTTGACAGCCAACCGGGGCTACCTACTCATTTGCCTCAAACAAACTGAGATACGTCACAAACTGAGGTGGATTTATTTATTCAACAGTGGGGCCATCTAAATGTTGAGAATAACTGTTCTTAAAAAATCGCTTATTTCAACTAATTTATGGCACGTTCTTCCAGTAGTGTAATCCCCACTTGCCCGTTGACAGCCAACCGGGGCGACCCACTCATTTGCCTCAAAACAAACTGAGGTAGATTTATTTATTCAACAGTGGGGCCATCTAAATGTTGAGAATAACTGTTCTCAAAAAATCACTTATTTCAACTAACTTACGGCACGTTCTTCCAGTAGTGTAATCCCCACTTGCCCGTTGACAGCCAACCGGGGCGACCCACTCATTTGCCTCAAAACAAACTGAGGTAGATTTATTTATTCAACAGTGGGGCCATCTAAATGTTGAGAATAACTGTTCTCAAAAAATCGCTTATTTCAACTAATTTATGGTACGTTCTACTAGTAGTGTAATCCCCACTTGCCCGTTGACAGCCAACCGGGGCTACCTACTCATTTGCCTCAAACAAACTGAGATACGTCACAAACTGAGATGGATTTATTTATTCAACAGTGGGGCCATCTAAATGTTGAGAATAACTGTTCTTAAAAAATCGCTTATTTCAACTAATTTATGGCACGTTCTTCCAGTAGTATAATCCCCACTTGCCCGTTGACAGCCAACCGGGGCGACCCACTCATTTGCCTCAAACAAACTGAGGGACGTCAAAAACTGAGGTAGATTTATTTATTCAACAGTGGGGCCATCTAAATGTTGAGAATAACTGTTCTCAAAAAATCACTTATTTCAAATAATTTATGGCACGTTCTTCTAGTAGTGTAACCCCCACTTGCCCGTTGACAGCCAACCGGGGCGACCCACTCATTTGCCTAAAAAAAAACTGAGGTAGATTTATTTATTCAACAGTGGGGCCATCTAAATGTTGAGAATAACTGTTCTCAAAAAATCGCTTATTTCAACTAATTTACGGCACGTTCTTCCAGTAGTGTAATCCCCACTTGCCCGTTGACAGCCAACCGGGGCGACCCACTCATTTGCCTCAAAACAAACTGAGGTACGTCATAAACTGAGGTAGATTTATCGCCAACAGGCCCTATTCCGTCCGCATGGAACTAAATCCTGTGCACAAAAAGTATCAGTCACAAACCTCATTAACTCTATATGCGCAACACAGTCATGAATATCATTACTTATTTTTTCACTTCTTCTCGTTTAACAGAAGCTTCACTTCGGACGAAATATATGCAACAACAAAAGCTGATTACTGAGACATGCCCAATACGGAGGCATTTCCATATTTTGGCGACATTTTAATGCGACGTGTCGCGTGTTGGCGTGTAAATTTATTAGCCCTTCCAGAGCGAACTGGGGGAGAGAGTGTGTTAGGGCGTGTAGAGTAGCAAGAAAACGTGTATTAATAGTGTTCATCAGTCATCGCATGTTGTGCCACTTTGCCACGCAAGGCGGCGCCACACGCGCGTTTGGGTATGCAGGGGAAGTTAAATTACAGGTTTGGCGATTTGTGCCAATTTTGGAAACCTTTCTTCTTAATAAAATCCGTTTAAATAGTTAATTTAATATTAGTTTATTATTAGTTGTCAGTGTAGATAAAATGTCAAATGACTACTCTGTGAAAAAAATATACTAAAAAATGAGTACCTGAACATACTCGTTTTTCTTTGAGTACAATTGAATCGTAAACGCTCGACGGCGTCCTCAAAATTAAGTAATCGTACTTTCTCAAAAATGAGAAGTGAGATTTAAGAGAGACCAGAGCCCAAAATTCCGAAAAAATAGCTAAAATATTTTTTCATAAAACGATGTTATATAAAAAATTCTGGTAGTAACTTATAGAAATAATTTAAATATTTAGCTTATAATTAGATAAAATAATTTAAATCTGTTCACCCGATTCCACTGTACTGAATCAGAAAGTATCACAGTTTTTTCAGTTATATATATATATATATATATATATATAACAAAAAGTTAGTAGAAAAATAACAAATGGTATTATGTATTTAAGAGGGTGCGTACCAAATTTCAAAGCAGTGAAAGAAAGGACATATATTTGTATTTAGATTTTTATATACCATTTGTTATTTTTCTACTAACTTTTTGTTATATATATATATATATATATACATATATATATATATATATATATATATATATATATATATATATATATATATATAACTGAAAAAACTGTGATACTTTCTGATTCAGTACAGTGGAATCGGGTGAACAGATTTAAATTATTTTATCTAATTATAAGCTAAATATTTAAATTATTTCTATAAGTTACTACCAGAATTTTTAATAAGAAATCATTTATATATAATTAAAATATCGTTGTTTTTGTGATTTTCGGTTTAATCATTTTATTCATGCGGCCATATGACACCTCAGGTGTCATAAATCCATGTAGATAAAAGTTGGGCATCCTTGACACCTAGCAGTTACCAAAATTTCCTGCTTCGGTGTAATTTTGAAATAACTCAAATGACTTAAGCACTGCTGTCAACTGTTACGATATTTTTGTAATCGTTAAAAGTTACAAACAGAAGAAATTTTAAAAAGTTGTGCCAATAGAATGGGAAGTAAGATAATTGAATCGTAATAAACCAGTTTCCATTTAAGCAATCGACATCAAATAACTACATCCAACTATTTTCTGAACAATTATTTTAAATTTGTCAGGCCGCTTTGTTAAGAACAGAAGCTGAGATTAGCACTATTAAATCTCACTGCTCATTTTTGGCGAAAGTACGATTATTTAAATTTGAGTACGTCATCGCTCATTTACGATGCAATTGGACTCAAAGATAAATGAGTATTTTTCAGGTACTTATGTTTAGGTACCTTAAGTAACTTTCATGGAAATTAAATGTCCAATTAAACCACGGCTGCCCGTGCTACTTTATTATCCATTTAAGAATATTATCCCGAATCCAAATCCTATCTAAGTATTTGATGTTGATTGTTTAAATGGAAACTGAATTATTACAACTTTGTTATCTTACTTTCCATTCTTTGGGTGCATCATTTAACATTTCTGATGTTTATAACTTCTTCAAGTTGCCCTGGTAGTTTAACGGATGATGTTTTGGACTGCTGTGTCTGAGGATCTGGGTTCGATTCCTATAAGGCTAGGTTATAATTGTCGATATTTATTGAAAATGATTTATGAAGGCTGTCTACGTAGGCAAGCAATTGCTCTTTTTATTTATTTTACACTGTTGTTTTTTTCATTGTTTTTTTATATGAAACTTATGTATTCGGAACTATGACAAGTATCGAATGTAATCAAAAATGAGTACATTTTACTTATTTTTAAGTACCTATTCTTAACAGTATATTTCTCTCTCTCTCTCTCTCTGTATATATATATATATATATGTATATATATATATATATATATATATATATATATATATATATATATATATATATATATATATATATATATATATATATATATATATATATATATATATATATATATATATATTATATATCTATCTCTATATTTATCTCTCTCTCTATATATATCTATATATCTATCTCTATATATCTATATATCTATATATCTCTATATCTCTATATCTATATATCTCTATATATCTATCTATATATATCTCTCTATCTCTATATCTATCTATGAAGGCAACCCCCATAGGTCATCAGCTCTTCTTTTTATTCAATTTTACTTATTGTACTCATTTTTGAGTACATGCCTTTTCAATATTGAAGCTTTTGTGTCCGGAGCCATGATAAGCATCGATTATACTCAAAAATGAGTACATTTTACTTAATTTTGAGTACCCATTTTTAACAGTATAGGATATAGCCGAATCATAGTTTTGTGATGTAATACTTCCAAGTTAATATGGGCAACAATAAACTACTTAAAACTTATTACAATGCAAAAAAACCAACTGAATATATTTTTCTTATTACTAACTTCAAATGTCACTTCTGATTTTAATTTGAACGTTCATTTAAGCTGCTCTGTAAACCCTGCTTGAGTGTCGGTCTCTGAAACTTTGTAATCAAAAGAAACGACACACATCTGCCACGTTTGGCGACAATCTCTGTTGAATTTGGTGTTATTCCACCCATTCCAAAACACTGCAACTCAGGTTTGCACGCGAGAATTGCATTGGCCACTATGGAATACTAAGCAGCCGTGACGGATTTTCAGGAAGTTGTTCCGCAGATTGTCATGATAAATATGGAAATCTTTTTCGCCTTTTCGATGTTATTTGTTCGTATCGTTCGTATCACTACAAAATTCGCTTTCTGGCGAAGACTGTTATCTTTTTTCTGGGTATTTGCAGTCAGCTGGTTAGGCAGTTTTACTTCCAGTTTACAAAGTTAAAAATAGGTATTTAATAAAATAATCTTTCTAAAAAAAGGAAAAACGACTTTAAAAAAAAAAACTCTAAAAAGTAAAAAATAATTTTTAATTGTTACGAACACATTGAAATAATTTAATTATTTAATGTCAATGGTTTTGGTTAATGGAGGTTTGTTACATAAATTTAGGCTAAAACAGGATCATTTCTATGATGGTTGATACAGAAACAACATACACCATTTATCTATACTGTATTCTGAAAGATTCTCAGACCTGGACTGAGCGCCACCTAGCAACAATACTCCTTTTCACCTACGAGTTGGAAGCATTGTAAAAGGGGGAATGTAATACTCTGCATTGAGTTCTCAATTATTTTTGAAGTTAAAAAACTAATTCCAATACATAGAATTTAATCAAATACTGTTGTAATTTAGAGAAATCGAGTTGTTTAAGCACATATTCGACTACTCTGTATTAGGCTTAAGCTGTAAGCCCGAAGCATAACCCCTTGAGATGAATATGTATACAAGATATACTATTCGCCTAATCTTTTCTAGAAGGATATCCTCTTATCTGCATGCATTCCTGTTTATCTCGATAGTTCCATCCTAGAACCTTGATTCCTTTTCAGTCCTATTCTAACAAACTAATACATTTTTTTCGGATAAAGTGACTATAACTATACTGGAGATTCAAGATAGGACTAAATTATTGGTATATAAAGTCATTCTTAGACATATTATTACATACGCAGCCCCCATATGAGCCTTTGCCTGTAAAACCAGACTTGATAACTTTGATAAATTCCAAAGAAACCTACTGAGAGTCTAATCACAAGGTCCAAATGGTTCGTACGCGACATCGACATAGCCAACTCACTACAAATGCCCTCACTGCTTCAATTTATTGGCAAGCTAGCCACTAACTTCTATGGGTCAATAGACCATATTGGCAATGAAGAGTTAAATGATCTAGTGGTCTATGATCAGACAAATTCCCTACATATTCACCATCCAAGGGTGGCGCTCTTGCTAGCAAGTGAACTCTCGTAAATCCTTTAAAACCTTCTGTAAATAAAATTATGTAAAGAAACAAGAGGAATTAAAAAAAAAATCATGAAGAACTAATAGCCAGCCTAATACTCCTCCTGTTTAACAGTTATGTTAGTTGATCGGACTTTACCTTAAAGTTCATATTCACAATGGTAAACTTCATTTATGTAGCCTAGAGTTACTAGGCTATGTTAATGTTATGTTAAATTATGTTATGTTAATGTTATGTTAAATTATGTTACGTTAAATTATGTTATGTTAAATTATGTTATGTTAATGTTATGTTATGTTAAATTATGTTATGTTAATGTTATGTTAATCTTATGTTATGTTAAATTATGTTATGTTAATGTTATGTTAATCTTATGTTATGTTAAATTATGTTATGTTAATGTTATGTTAATCTTATGTTATGTTAAATTATGTTATGTTAATGTTATGTTAAATTATGTTATGTTAATGTTATGTTAAATTATGTTATGTTAAATTATGTTATGTTAAATTATGTTATGTTAAATTATGTTATGTTAAATTATGTTATGTTAATGTTATGTTAAATTATGTTATGTTAATGTTATGTTAAATTATGTTATGTTAATGCTATGTTAAATTATGTTATGTTAATGTTATGTTAAATTATGTTATGTTAAATTATGTTATGTTAATGTTATGTTATGTTAAATTACTTGTCATTCTGGAGGCGGAGCCACGATCTTCGTAAACTCTGAAAACTCAACAGATAGAACTAAACCAATGATAAAATGACGTCCTTTGATACTAATAAATCGCAACATCGAACACTACTCAAAAGCACAACTTGAGCTATTTTCCGGTGATGAAAAATACATTTGAAAAAGTACACTATAGTTGCCCTACACGTATCCCTAAGGTTCTATTTTATAATGATAACATCTTTAAAAATAAAAATGTTAAAAAAATATACTATTTGTCAATGAAAGTGACATATGGTTCCAAAAGTCGATAAATTATGAATCATTCCCTTGGCGCCATCTCAGGGAACTGTTAGTGCCCTTCCCATGTGTGTCCTGGTGTCAATTTTCTTCAAACCCTTTAATGTCTCCAATAACAGGGTTACATGGTGATTGTATGAGGGAGAAATGTTCGCCAATGTTGGCGAAGAAAGAACATTTAATTGTGACTGCCGTTTTTTGTTTGGTAAATTGTAGACAATGGACTGTTGTTCACGGTTTGGGATCATTCTGAAAAGGAAGTCCCAGGAACATTTGATTTTTAAGAACGGTCAGATAATGGTACAACACTAAATCTGGCACCCCATTATCCTAATTAACTCATTTTTTTTGTCAACATTTGGATCACGATCATATATATTATTTATGTAGTAAAGATCCCTTTTACGGCCTTTATATGCAACGGATCTTAACAGATGAGGTATCAAAAGAAAGAGAATTTCATGGACCAGTAACGAATCGTGCTTTCATCTCATAAATACCAACATGTTTTTTTAAAGGCTTTAAAATAATTCACTTCAACGTTTTTTTTGTTTTTTTTTTAGACAAGTCGTTGATAACTCTGTCATCAATGCGCATACCGTTAAACGTTTTTTTTAAATATTTGTTGGCCGTAATTATCTCGTGTACATGCTAGTGATTTAATTTTGAATTTGCTATAAATAGTAATATTCCTATGAGGCTCAATGTTTTTCTTAATACATTGGTTTTAGTTAACCTGGTGGGGGGGGGGGGGGGCTCATGCGATAAATATCGCGCACGGAGAAGCTACTATGTTCAAATTACAATAGCCAATACTTTCGACAGCAAAATTTAATGCTTTGCTAATTTATCCATTTTAATAAATTTCTTTATATTAGTGCTGACCTTGAAAGAGGTAAGCAGCATTTTTTAATTCTAAATGGACTTAACTAAAAAACGTCATTTTGATTAAAAACTTATTTATAAATACAATATAAATTTATAAACAAAGTGGTAGTCATGTTAAATATTAGAAAAACTATTACATTATTGGAGTTAAATTAACAATTAAATAGCTTCGGAAATTGTTTAATTCGATATTTACATGCAAATTTAATTTATATTTTTGCCTTCCACTTTAAATGAAGCGATTTTTTTTTAATTTTCCTACAGTTCTGATTACTATAGTGGTAAAATAGCCATAAGTACCTTCTGCCTCTGTTTTGTAACCTCTGTTATAGTTTACCAGTAACATAGGCTATATTGTGTTTATAATATTTTTTTCAGAAACTCATTTTCGGATAAAGTTTTTTGTCCCATTGCCTGTAGTGCTACCAGATCTACACATAGGAGACTTGTCATATTTCCAATATCTCTACATAAAGGTAGGGAAAAAATGGTAACAAAAGTTGTATAGACTAAAAACATACGTCTGAAAAATAGTATTTTAATCCAATTGTTGCTGTTGTATTCAACATATATTCCAAATTGACAATGTTATGGGGGAATTTCCCGCCGAGAAGAAGACCGCTGTTCCAACGGAACATGGAGAAAATTCCGCGACGCCGAAAAAGTTTCGTAAGGTTAGCATGGAGCTTTAGCTCCTGTACTATAATTTTAAGTATTAGTCTTTAAATAATACCTCAATATAGAAATATTTACTACATACACTGAGATAGTTTGTACTCAAGTATTTTTGTGTTGAAATAAAGGTATTTTTCCGTATTTTGTTGTAATTCTAATTATATCCAAATATAAGTATTTCTGTACTTAAATTTATTCATATATGGAATAAAAATATTACTTATTTGAAAAAAACAAATATTATAAACAAACTTTCCCATAATTGCAAGCGTAGCGACTCAACAAACAAAAGCAAAGTTGTCTGCTGTAAGGAAGAAACCGAAACTACTAGTCAGTTACCCTTTTAATACGTCACGTGAAACTTTCCCATTGCTGCCTTCTAGGGACGATAATATAAATATGCACAATGGTTTGAATTTTACACGGGCGTTTTTTTTTTTTTTTTTAGCTTTTCCCGATGATTCTCTGATTTGCGAACGTAAACCACGTGGTCTATATTTTCCAATCACAGATCCATCTGCAATAGCTAACGCACGTTAATGACGTCATTGTAAATTGGACCTGAACCTTTATTGGCCAGTATAAACCACGTGGTCTGTATTGACCAATCACACAACCTTTTCCGACGATTCTATGATTTGCGAACGTAAACCACGTGGTCTATATTTTCCAATCACAGATCCATCTGCAATTGCTAACGCACGTTAATGACGTCATTGTAAATTGGACCTGAACCTTTATTGGTCAGTATAAACCACGTGGTCTGTATTGACCAATCACAC
The DNA here is from genome assembly GCA_963932185.1 of Troglohyphantes excavatus. Classification (NCBI taxonomy): domain Eukaryota; kingdom Metazoa; phylum Arthropoda; class Arachnida; order Araneae; family Linyphiidae; genus Troglohyphantes; species Troglohyphantes excavatus. Next base: position 34,665,561 of record OZ010678.1, read on the forward strand.
AACCTTTTCCGATGATTCTCTGATTTGCGAACGTAAACCACGTGGTCTATATTTTCCAATCACAGATCCATCTGCAATAGCTAACGCACGTTAATGACGTCATTGTAAATTGGACCTGAACCTTTATTGGCCAGTATAAACCACGTGGTCTGTATTGACCAATCACACAACCTTTTCCGACGATTCTATGATTTGCGAACGTAAACCACGTGGTCTATATTTTCCAATCACAGATCCATCTGCAATTGCTAACGCACGTTAATGACGTCATTGTAAATTGGACCTGAACCTTTATTGGCCAGTATAAACCACGTGGTCTGTATTGACCAATCACACAACCTTTCAGAATGAAATAGAACAGCGAATCTATTTAGTAACGATCCTGTATTTTAACACCGTTGGAACGGAACCCGAGCAATCTGCCAATGGTAGTTATCAAGTAAGAACGATGATACAAAATATCCCAGTTTAGCGATACAATCCCCCGACTGTTTCAATTTCAGGGCTGAAGGAGATCAGTTTACCCGATGTTTATTTTTCACTTCCCTTGGAGGGGAAATCTGAAGGGATTATTTTACGCTTTTCCCCTCTCTCTCGGTTCAATTTGAGTTCTAACGACTTAATGAAAGCGGAGAGAGGGGGGGGCTCAGATTCCGAGGATTGAACTGCAGGGATAAAATTAAAAATCAGCTACTTTGGCGCCTTTTGATGTGAAAATGTGCCAAATGTTTAACCCTAACAACAGGAGCGCATTTAAAGGGGGAGCAACGTGTGCTACAGCGCATAGCATCAAGCTTCAGGAGTTTATTACATAGAGTAATAATACAAATAGAATAATAAAAATGCTGATTTCCGTGTGTCCATCATTCAAACCACGTGATATGTGAAAATGCCAATTCACTCATGCGCCAAAATTACTTAGCTCCCGTTCCATGGATCTATATATATATATATATATATATATATATATATATATATATATATATATATATATATATATATATATATATATATATATATATATTATATTATATATATATATATATATATATATATATATATATATATATATATATATATATATATATATTATATTATATTATATATATATATATTATATTATATATATATATATATATATATATATATATACATACACACACACATATATATATATATATATATATATATATATATATATATATATATATATATATATATATATATATATATATATATATATATATATATATATATATATATATATATATATATATATATATATATATATATATATATATATATATATATATATATATATATATATATATATATATATTTAATATGTGTTTGTGTGGCTTCACACATACACATATTAAAATCTTCCTCAAATCGTGACATTCCACTATACACAAGTTTAACACAAAGGATTTAAACTGCCAACAAGCCAAATGGAATGTCAGAACTAGTCGGTCTCTTCAATTTAAGCATATACTCGCCACGATCCGTCTATTAGAACTGAAACAGTAATTAAAATTGCCAATTAATTGCCGAAATTTGATAAAATAATTAATAAACTTTACCCAAAGAAATACCAAACCTTGAATAAATCCCTGTTCTATATCTTGCATATCTCACAATTGTTAATATGCAGAAGAATTGTATAATATACGTAATGTCAATTGAAAATATCTACTTTCAAATGTTGGTATTATAAACTTTGACTTATATACATAACTAAAAATTTCAAAATATCTTTGTACTCTATGCTCAAAATAAACAAAGCCATATTAGTAGCAACTGCGCCTATTAAGAAACATCGATATGAATTAAATAAATACCGTGTACAAAAGAGCTGGAATTAAAGATCAAATGGTAAATGACTCGCCAGTTGTAAAGAGGGAATATGTCACAAAACTCAGATTTTACAGGATTGATTAAAAGGTGTGCAACTTCGATTGTAGTGTTCACAAACTAAAGAAGTAAAATCAGTTAATTGGTATTATATAGCCATTTATATTTTAAGTGCAATTAATGAGTTTTGTTACTGCCGGAGCTCTGCACAATATTCCAAAAAAATTGGCACATATATATTTTTTTAATAATTTTGACATAATATTAACTGAAATATTGAGAAAATAATATAAAATAGAATTTTATGAACAAAATTATTTATTTTTTGTTATAAAATTTTAAAAATACTTTATAAAATTATACAAGAAAAGTTTTTGTTATGAAAAATTTAAAAATGGAAAAATAATAGAAAACAATTTTATGAACAAAACTGTTTTTATTTATTTTTTGTTATAAAATTTTAAAAATACTTTGTAATATAATAGAAGAAAAGTTTTTGTTACAAAAATGTTAAAAATGAGTGAAACATGGAAAAATAATAAAAATATAATTTTATGAATAAAATTACTTATTTTTATTTATAAAATTTCAAAAAATACTTTATAATATTATAGAAAAAGAGTTTCTGTTATGAAAAAGTTAAAAATGAGTGACAAATGGAAAAATAATGGAAATATAATTTTATGAATAAAATTACTTATTTTTATTCATAAAATTTCAAAAAATACTTTATAATATTATAGAAAAAGAGTTTCTGTTATGAAAAAGTTAAAAATGAGTGACAAATGAAAAAATAATGGAAATATAATTTTATGAATAAAATTACTTATTTTTATTCATAAAATTTCAAAAAATACTTTATAATATTATAGAATAAGAGTATCTCTTATGAAAAAGTTAAAAATGAGTGACAAATGGAAAAATAATGGAAATATAATTTCATGAACAAAATTACTTATTTTTAGTTATAAAATTTCAAAAAATACTTTATAATATTATAGAAAAAGAGTATCTCTTATGAAAAAGTTAAAAATGAGTGACAAATGGAAAAATAATGGAAATATAATTTCATGAACAAAATTACTTATTTTTAGTTATAAAATTTCAAAAAATACTTTATAATATTATAGAAAAAGAGTATCTCTTATGAAAAAGTTAAAAATGTGTGACAAATGGAAAAATAATGGAAATATAATTTCATGAACAAAATTACTTATTTTTAGTTATAAAATTTCAAAAAATACTTTATAATATTATAGAAAAAGAGTATCTCTTATGAAAAAGTTAAAAATGAGTGACAAATGGAAAAATAATGGAAATATAATTTCATGAACAAAATTACTTATTTTTAGTTATAAAATTTCAAAAAATACTTTATAATATTATAGAAAAAGAGTATCTCTTATGAAAAAGTTAAAAATGAGTGACACATGGAAAAATAATGGAAATTAATTTCATAAACAAAATTACTTATTTTTAGTTATAAAGATTCAAAAAATACTTTATAATATTATAGAAAAAGAGTATCTCTTATGAAAAAGTTAAAAATGAGTGACAAACGGAAAAATAATGGAAATATAATTTCATGAACAAAATTACTTATTTTTAGTTATAAAATTTCAAAAAATACTTTATAATATTATAGAAAAAAAGTATCTCTTATGAAAAAGTTAAAAATGAGAAACAAATGAAAAAATAATGGAAATATAACTTCATGAACAAAATTACTTATTTATATAATTTATTATTTTTGTTTACAAAATTACTTTTTTTTGTTGCAATATTTCAAATTTACTTATAATATTATAGAAAAAGAGTTTTTATTATGAAAAAGTAAAAGATGAATGATAAAACATAATTTTATGAACAAAATTACTAATTATTTGTTTTAAACTTTTCAAAAATGCTTTATAATATTATAGAAGAAAAGTATTTCTTATGAAAAAGTTAAAAATGAGTAATAAATGGAAAAATAATAGAAAACATAATGTATGTTCAAAATTATTTTTTTTTGTTATAGTTGTTTTTTTTTGTTCATAAATACTTTAAAATATTAAAAAAAAAGTTTTGTTATGAAACAGTAAAAAATGAGTGACAAATGGAAAAATAATATAAAACATAGATTTATGAATAAATTAATTGTTGTTCATTATAAATTTTCAAAAATACTTTATAATATTATAGAAGAAAAACTTTTGTTATGTAAAAGTTAAAAATAAATGACAAATGGAAAATAATGGAAAACATAATTTTATGAACAAACTAATTTTATTTTTATTATTAAAATTCAAAAATACTTTTATAATATTATAGAAAAAAAAAATGTTTTTGTTACTCAAAAGTTAAAAATGAGTGACAAATATAAAAATCAAAATGAATCATCATCCTCACTATCGGAACATGTGACCTTTTTTAGATATTTTTTTAATATAAATTTGTATTTAAACCGTATATATACGGTTATATATTATATGTGTCTTGTTATAAAGGTATGTTTTCGTCAATAAAATAATTTTTCAAAAAAATGTCACATATCCCCTCTTTGCAAATTCTGATTCAAATATGGTAACCCACCACCCCTCAATGTAATAAATCCCTGGCAAATCATAAGTACTTTTAGATATGGGCTGATTGACATATGGAAAAGTCCTTTTTTTTTCATTCACTTAGCCCTTACACTTACAAAAAAAAAAGTTTAAAGAGAGAGGGTGAGTGATAAAAGAAATTTCTTGCTTAAAAAAAGAGTACTTTCTCACAGTTTTAAGCGCTTTCTATTGATTTTTTTTTGAGTCGCCGGAAAACAATGTAGCCTTCAGCGATCTCGTTTTTCTTTGTGTACATATGATGAGGTAAAGTGCCCGGGTCGGTGTCAGTCGTTGAACTTGGGGGAAATCACAACGCAACTAAGGTATTATAAGAATTTTATAAAAAATAATAAAGAAAAGCACTGCTTATTGTATGGTTCGTCTCGTGGGAGTTTAACTAAAGTGGTAAAGCTTAAATGAATATTTTCTTTTGTTGTGTGTTTGCTTTATTTATTTTTTATATTTGCTTTTTTTGTTATATGTTTGTTTATGAACTAAGACTTTGTTTCCTTGTATAATACAGGAACAATGGCTTTATTGTTTGAGGCATATATGTTTAAGTTGACTAGGAAATATATTTGCATGATTTAAAAATGTTTTTTGCAGAGTAGCATTACAATGCAAAAGTATATTAGGATATTAATAATAAATACATTTAAAATGTATGTTTGATAACTCTCAATATAAAAACATGTAATGTCTTCTAAAGCAGTTTCGTCATCTGACCATGGTTCTAAAATAACGAGGTGCATGTATGAATGTGTATGAGCGGCCTCCGTGGCCGAGCGGTTAAAGGCGTCATCTGGGAATACGAAGATTCGTGTTTCGATGCCAGGCGATGGACTTGACAAAGAATAGTAAAAAGTAGTGATCTTGTGATCGGAGGGTTGCCAACTTCGCTACCAAAATACTAGAATGTCGTCCAGAACATCCGAAAAAATAACGGCGTGTATACGGGACTGGTGCACGATACATCTGATCGGGGTCCAAAGTCCCGACGTCTATTGAAGGCGTTGGGTGCCAGTTCAGGTGTTTCCTCGTCATCTGACCATGGTTCTAAAATAACGAGGTGCATGTATGAATATGTATGTGCTCCCGGGTCTTTTCTTCGAGATAGACCCCGAAACGTCGCCAATAGCCCACTGTGCAGCTCTAGTGCGACGTTTATTAACTAAACCAAACTTCTAAGTTCACCTTCACCTTCTTAAACCTACTTCTTAAGTTTTTCTCAGTTTATTATATATTTTTATAATTGCAAATGGAACAAATGGATCATTTTAAATAGTTTAATAGTAGCAATTGGAGAAAATTGAAATACACAACACTATATTTTTTTTATACAAATAAAATTCGAATTCATGTGCATAACCACTGAGCTAAAGAGCCCCAGTTGCTCAGTTGGTAAGGCGTTCAGCTACTAATCAGAGGATTGGTGGTTCGAATCCGTGAAATGGACTTGACATAGAAAAGTAAAAAAGTAGTGATTTTGCAATTGGAGGGTTGCCAGCTTCGCTACAAAAATACTAGAAAGTCGTCCAGAATATCCTACAAATTAAAATGGACTGGTACACGGGACTGGTGCACGATAAATATGATCGGGGTCCAAAGTCTCGACGTCTATTGAAGGCGTTGGGTGCCAGTTCAGGTGTTTCCTCGTCATCTGACCATGGTTCTAAAATAACGAGGTGCATGTATGAATGAGTGTGTGAATGTGTATGTGTTCCCGGGTCTTTCCTTCGAGATTGACCCCGAACCGTCGTCAATAGCCCACTGTGCAGCTGTAGTGCGACGTTAATTAACAAAACCAAACCACTGAGCTAAAATAATATGAACACTGGAGCGGGGACTACCATTGAGCGACAATGTACTTTACCATGCAGCACGGATGCATACAATTCGGGGAATAAAATTTTCTCTTCTTTTTTTTGTAAATAAGGAAGTAAGTATGTAAAAAAATTAAATGTAATAACCTTTAACGTATTTTTGAAATACAGAAATGCGTTTCCAATTCTAAGCAAACCTATGCGAAAGGACTATTTTTTCTACCTTTCTAGCGGTAAATAGACTGTGGTTGTTACTATAAATAACCGCCGGTAAGATAATCGAAATTAGCGATCGTTTACACGGAGTAAAGAAGAAGGTGGAGGTGCGAACAAGTCTGAAACCGGTTTGCAATGTGAAGTAAGCAATCGCTTAAAAAGTAGGAACTGGTGAAGTATTTGGCGCTATTCCAAAGCACTATTTTGTACCAGTACTTGGCGATAATTTATTTCATAATTTAATTTACCTATGAAGTGGAAATAATAGCATCCTTTATCGATTTGGAACTTGTACTGCATCCCACAACTGCAGAAACAGTCATTTTTTAAGTTTTAGCATGCGTTTTTTTAATTTAAAAATAATGCATCCCTCGTTGAAAAACTACTGCAAACTAGGTTTGTTTGTGCCTAGTTTGGGGTTGCTAAGTTACTTCTCATGAAATCTCGCCAAATAATCTCCACCTTTTTCTTTACTCCGTGGATCGTTTAAGTAAACGGCTTGATCGTCGTCTATTCATAGAAAGGTGATCCTGAGTATAAACTCATAAATTGGCGACTCTTGAACAAGTAACAGCACAAACCAAATGTCGTATCAATTCAAAGGCCACAACTTCGCTTGCTACGTACAAGCTTCTCAACAGCTGCCGACGTTACATCGCATTACTTGTTTCATTAGTTTGTATCATCATTAGTTTGTATCGTCATAAGTTTGTTCGTTATCAGCACAAGCTAGTTGCTTGGCTTAATAATTGTTTTCCAGATTGTTTCTTATTGGAATGTCCTTTTTTAGGACAGTAATATCAAATTAACATTTTTCTTTAAAAATCTTTAAAGAATATTTTTTAAGATACCAGTACTGTAGTTTATTATTTTCTTTAAAAAATGTAATAATTTTGTAATTGAAATATCTGGATTTATAGGTTTGCTATTATACTACAAAGTTTATTTAATACACTTAAATAAACTAGTTATTAACTCAGTAGATGTTCTTATCTGCCGTGCTATTAAATAATATTCGAACAATTAAAGCAAATTTAGTTTCTACGTATATTTAAGTATTTTTCGTTTAGTCTAAGTCCAGGTTCCACAAAATGATACGGCTGGGATCCTAATATAATTGGAGATTCGCTTTGTTTAAAACACGCGGATAACTGAAGTGATAATTGAAAGGTTCCTGTATTTTAAATGTGTCCGGTATATTGGTTTGACCTGTATTCCTTTACGCGAATCTAAAACTGATGTATTTTTAAGACTGTCACTTTATTTTATTTTTTGCCATTTGAAACATTTCTGGTTTTGCGAAATTTTTCAAAGCAATATATAATTTGACGTGTTATTGAATATTTAATTGATCCAATATACAAGCTTTACTTGTAATATATATATATATATATATGTATGTATGTTTTAAACATCAAGCGACCCGGGCGGGTTCGCATCGCCAAGCCAAAAAAGAAGAATTAACGCTACCTCGTCAAAGCAGCCAACAAGAAACGAACGCCCGACCGGACTAAAACTTATATACTCTGCACAACTCATAACGTTAAGCCGCGTTCGTAAAACTTATTCCAGAACCCGAACTACGTTTCGTAAAAAAGTAAAACTAGTATTGGTAGAACCGTATCAGTGAAACCTTTAATTTAATACAAGATTATTTTTTTTCATTGAAAATCAACAGAAATACGAAGTTTTTTAATTTGCGCAAACTTAGTTGATTTGTCACTTTTTCAAATTATGAAGCCGAAATTTGTAAGTCAAGCTAGACACTACATTATTCAACCGATTCTTTTGAATAAGAGTTTATATGATAGCTTTATGGCATCACTAGGTCCTTTTGTAACTTTTATCTTATAATATTAATTATTTATATTTTTAATTAGCAAAAAAAGTAATAAAATTTCAAAATCCAAAACTCTCACCACAAAGCAATTAATACCCAAATACCCTTCCACTGTCCGTTCGCCAAAACAAATTTTGTTTTAGAACGGCTAAATAAAAGTTAAAATTATCGGTAAGTAATACGCTCTACAAAATAAAAATTGTACCGTCTCAAAGATAAAAAAAAAATCCCTTTATTCGATGCAAAATATTTCATTTCACTTGGACAGTTATTAATGAAGATAGAAGCCTTTCAAATAATTAACGTTATTGAATAATTTCCTCCATTGGTTCATCGCGAGAGGAAGAAAACCGCAACCAAATACCTAGCAACCCTTTTTCCCTACGTCACAAATTCAACAGGGTGAAAGAAGGAGTGGAGGGAAAGCGAGGTGACTGCTGCATCATACGGCCTGTGTGATTAATTTTTCTTTGAATTATCGGATTTAACTAATGACATGTGAAAACAAACAGTAATTTTTAAAAGTTTAAATGGCAATTGGTCTGATATTCTCTAAAAGATGGTTTGAAAACAAAAACTGATATCCTCCCAAAAAAACCTTTAGAAAAGTTTTTAAAAAATCATAAGCCCCCCCCCCCCCTTAAAAAAACTTTGAAATTATGGCTAAATGAGTTATGATATAAAAAAAAAAAATAAGCCAATTGCACTAGGGAGATAATCCCTGCACACCCTATTGCTAGCCTTCTCCCGGAAAACAGCTGCGCTTTCCTTATTTTAGCTCGGTTTAAATTTTATATACACATATTTTTTTTTTTTTAATATGCAAAACTTTAAAAAAATTACGAAATAGTAAGATTTATTATTTTTTCGAAACTTGGTACGCACGTCTCTAAATAAAATATAGAAATTGATTTATTTTTTTCAACTTTACGCTTAAATTCAGTTTTTTAAAGCATTATTTAAATATTTTTTTTAATTAAAAAAAAGAAATTTATGCGAAACGCCATTAAACCATATTATAGAAATTAGGGATCAGTCGCCAACAAAAGGAAGATCAATTACCTGCCCTACCCCACCCCACACACTTCCACACATACAGTGTAACTTATGTCACAGAAAGATAATTTTCTTGCTTTTAACCCACTGACGCTCAAGCGAATTTAATAATTGTAAAGTCGTTTTCCAAGTTTGGAGGTTTAATTAATTTTGCTTCATCGTACATTTCGTATTATTATTTTAATTAATAATTAATTGTAAAAAGATAGCTGGTAGCAATTTCCCAAAAACTTTAAATGTAAACCTTATTGTTAAATGGAGTATTTCCATAGAAATACTCCATTTAAGAATTTGGTTTAAATATAAAGTTTTTAGGAAATTGCTACCAGCTGTCTTTTTACAATTAATTATAATTTAAAAATTAAGTGCATTGGTGGAAAAACTGGAGATCCTTAGACTGGATATCAAATCCAGAAGTGTCAAAATTCCACCTATTAATTAGAGAACATTTATGTAAATCTCGTCGATTATCATGTTACAAGTGTACCTTGGTGCTTATTATATCCTGATAAACAATGTAGCTATTGAATATGCTTCCCGTCAAAAAATGATTTTAGATCAATACTTATATATAAGAATGGAGTGTCTGTCAGTGGAATCGAACAAAACCCCTCATTTTGTGTTTTCTCCACGAATTAGGATACACTGATTCCGAAAATCACATTTAAATTTTTTTTGTCTGTCTGTCTGTCTGTCTGTCTGTTTGTCCAGATTTAACTCAAAAACTACTGCACGGATTTTTATGAAACTTGCACCATGTGAACAAACTTTTCTTAGTTTAAAATCCGCACTTTGTTTCATGTGGATATCTGCAACCATTCAAAAGTTATAGAACTTTTTCTATTTTCTCTAACATTACGCGTATGGGAAATTTACATCTCGATCTGCCCCTCATAACATTACTGTTAAAAATCACCTTGGAGACCAAAAATATTTTTCGACAATACTGGGATAAACGATTTATTTTGATTGGCTGATGAGTAAATGTCGCCAAATGAATTAAAAATATCGCCAAATAAATGACAAATGTTGCCAAATGAATTAAAAATGTAGCCAAATGAATAAGAAAAGTCGCCAAATATTGGAAAATGAATTAAAAATGTCGCCAAATGAATTAGAAAAGTTGCCAAATATTGAAAAATGAATTGAAAATGTCACCAAACTTATTAAAAACGTCGCCAAATGTTGCCAAATGAATTAAAAATGTCTCCAAATTAATAAAAAATGTCTCCAACTCCTATGGGAAATTTACATCTCGATCTTCCCTTCATAACATTAGTGTTAAAAATCACCTTGGCGACCAACAATATGTTTAGACAATACTGGGTTAAACGATTCATTTTGATTGGATGATCAGTAAATTTCGCAAAATGAATTAAAAATGTCGCCAAATGATCTAAAAATGTTACCAAATGAATTAAAAATGTCGCCAAATGAATAATAAAAGTCGCCAAATATGGAAAAATGAAATAAAAATGTCGCCAAATGAATTAGAAAAGTCGCCAAATATTGAAAATGAATTAAAAATTTCGCCAAATAAATTTCAAATGTCGCCAAATTAATAAAAAAAAGTTTTCAATTGAATAAAAATGTTGCCAAATGAGCTAAAATAGAGGTCCTATATTGAAAAATATCATCACAATGGAGAAATTAGTGTCCAAATAACAAAAATAACGTCGTTAACAAAAACCTCGCCAACCGAAGGAGGGAATTAAACCAGCTCTTTCGACTGACGCCTTGTGTATTCATGTTCCGAACAACTTAACTTTATGACAATAGTGCTATTTGTTACGGAGTGGAATATTACTATGGTGTTGAAATGGGCCACCCTAAAAGTTTAACTTAAAGTTTTATATATTTATACCTCCATGTAGCTTATTTTTTAATTTTCGCCACAAAAACATATTATTGGAATTCAAAAATAAATATTTGATAATTAATTTTTATAAGAAATATTGTTCGTAAATATTGACCCATATGAAATTATGTTGAAAGAGGGATATATAGACTCCGGTCGCCAATTGGCACAACAAAAAAAACTTCACCAAATACGATAAATTATTTTGATTTGGAAGAAGCAATATTGTTTCTTTGATATATTATTGCGTCGCCAATATTAAAACTAATGAATGTGAAGTTTACTACATGGGTTTATTGTCACTAAATGGTTAATTTTTATACAAAACATATGCAATTAAAAAAAATTTAGGAATTTTTATTTCACAAAAATAAACATTTTACAAAAACATCAGTTTAAATAGTAGGTAGTCGCAATAGCATGTAAAGTCGTGAACATAAAAATAGATTTAAGTATCTCAAAAAATACTCAAAGTAATTTAATTAATCTGGATTTGGATAAAGTTTATTTTTCACAGTGCACAGAGAGTGATATGCCATGGCTACGCTGACAAGTCAAAATCGCGCAGCTCTTACTGCGCAAAGTGACCACGAGCAACGCCGGGACATATTGCTAGTTATTTTTATAAATTGAATTAACCCTCTAACGCATAGTGTAGCATATGCTACACAACTTTAAAATGACCACTAGTTGCATCTATTGAGTTTTATGTTAACTATTGTAGTATTGAGACGTAGGGAACCAGTGTGTCTAGTTCTTATAACCGCTGCTAGGTCCCTTATCTTTATAAAAATAATTATAATAAAGGCAATTAGTTGCTTCTAGTTATGTTCTTCTAAAACTGTCTCGTAACGGTATAGTTTTTAACTATTTTTTTATTACTTATTAGTATGATCTGGCTTTACAAAAAAGCATAGCTAATACCAGATGTATGTAAATTGTATTTAACTATATTTTCATACTTTTTGAAAAATTATTTTAGTAATTACACATGAATTTGCATATTGCAAAAATTATTTCATTAAAAAATATAAAATCATGCACTAGAGAGTTAGGTGCTTTTATATCCGCGGGGACACTGTGCGAAAGCACCTGTCGCAGACCCCTAAGGGCGACCATGTCCCTTATCAATGTCATTTCTCAGAGTTAGCCCCTTCAATTTCCTGAAATCTAACTGATATCACTAATTTCACAATGTAATTTCTGGAGTGTTTTAAATTCTATACCGTGTATACAAGACCTTTATATATTCAATTTGTTTGGCAATAACAACAATCTGTTTGGCAATAACAACGATCTGTTTGGCAATAACAACAATCTGTTTGACAATAACAACAATTAGTTTCGCAATAACATTTTTTTTTTACCGATTTGTAATATTTGTCGAACTCAATGCTAATTTGAAATCTTAATTTATCTTATTACTTTCTCACAAATTGTTGGCTACCATTGTTCAGCTGTTTAATTACGCATAATAAATCATACTTCGCATTTATTTAAATGAAAAAAACTTATAGGTAAAATATTTTTTAAAAATAATTTTAACTAAATAACATGTAATTTATAAATGGTTTTGATTAAAAAAAATTAGCACGTATTTTTTGTTTAATGAAAAAATTATTTATTTAAACTTTTACATTTTATACTTACTCATGCCACTGCTGGTATGTCCCCGATACAGGCGCTTTAATATTTTTTTACAGAAATATTTTTAAATAAAACGTTAATACCACGTTTTTAGTATTAATTTTTTTTAAAAATAATAATTATATTTAAGAAGAATGTAGAGGAATATCATTATGGCTTTTAAATGAAAGTGAGTTGACCATACTCCTTATTGATAAAATAAAACTTCCTTTCTCGAAATGCAGGTCGCTATTTACTTCATAAGATTACGATGTTAACTCGACTATCTTTTGTAAATCACATAACCTTACACCAGTGATAACAGCTTAAAATCCTTGTTGATAGCAGAATGATTCGAGGTTAGCAACAAATTTAGACAGAAAAATGAAGCCAAAATAGAGACTAATTAATTTTTGAAAGAATACCAATATTCAGAGGTGTTCATATTTTAAATAAAATTATTTTGACAGCAAATGGTCTCTTTCTAAAACCGCATGTAATGAAAAAATGAAACAGTAATATTGCTTATACATTCGAAACCGTACTCCCACACGCCTTACTTTGGTATGGTTATGCACAGGATATAAAACATTAATCGAACATGCATGTGTCGCGCATTCGCAGATGGTGTCGTTGTTGCGCCGCGAACAACATTCACAAAGGCGTAACTCGTCAGTACGTTTTGCTATCCGAAACGCGAATGCTTGTGTTGATAGAGATCACTCGGCCAAAGTATCTGATATTAACCATCGAACTCAATATACCGGTGTTATATTTTTCAAATACCCAAGACATGTTAGCGACTTGTTTAAAATATAAAGGTAATAGTGAAACAAAATTATTGTTGTATTATGACATTACAATTATATGTAATACAGACAAACTATGAGAACATTTGTGACTACAATGTATTCAGAACGGTTTACTTTAAATCAGACAGATTCTCACTATTTATTTTTAAAATCTTGAGGTTTCTGAAATAAAATTGCACAAAAAATAATGAAAGCCCTACAATATGCTGGTTAGAATTTAACTCGGTTAATGTAACTAGATGAGGAAAAAAGAAAAAAATGAGAAAAAAATTCAGAATCAAACTAATGCGATTCAAATGCTCAATCGCCTATGCTAAGTAGATTAATTTTTTCTCGCAATTTTTTCACTCATTTGAATATATATATTTTTTTTCGCATCTTTCCCCGAATTTTCATTTCGATCGAGGTTGCTAGATTGGCGTGTTTAGGTAATTTCGGCGGTATCCATTTTTTGTTTAAATAATCGTTGTCTTTCTTTTAAAAACGCAATTCGTCATATTCATTAATCTGTAATAAATTTAAATATTTAAAAAATAATATTCTATTTCGCAGATATAAAATTGAACGAATACTATTCATAAGCTGCTGCTGAGATTACATATGGCGTCACATCGAGGTATAAGTGCCAATATCCAAATCACCATCACTAATTATTCACCAATCAAATAATTATTCGTTGGTGGTGACCACGTAGTTTGTTACTCACTAGTCAAACAATTATTTGTTGGTGGTGACAACGTAGTTTGTTATTCCCCAATCAGAAAAAAAAAATAAACAATTATTCGTTGATGGTGATCACGTAGTTTGTTATTCCCCAATCAGAAAAAAAAAATAAACAATTATTCGTTGATGGTGATCACGTAGTTTGTTATTCACCAATCAAACAATTATTCGTTGGCGATGTCCACGTAGTTTGTTATTCACCAATCAAACAATTTTTCGTTGGTGGTGACCACGTAGTTTGTTATTAACCAATCACAGAATTATTCGTTGGTGATGACCACGTAGTTTGTTATTCACAAATCAGACAATTATTCGTTGGTGGTGAACACGTAGTTTGTTATTTACCAATCAAACAATTATTCGTTGGTGGTGACCACGTAGTTTTTTATTCACCAATCAGACAATTAATCGTTGGTGGTGACCACGTAGTTTGTTATTCACCAATCAAACAATTAATCGTTGGTGGTGACCACGTAGTTTGTTATTCACCAATCAAAAAATTTTTCGTTGGTGGTGACCACGTAGATTGTTATTCACCAATCAAACAATTATTCGTTGGTGGTGACCACGTAGTTTGTTATTCAATCAAACAATTATTTATTGGTGTTAACCACGGAGTTTGTTATTCACCAATCAAACTGTTATTCGTTGGTGGTAACCACGCAGTTTTTTATTCGCCAATCAAACAATTATTCGTTGGTGGAGACCAAGTAGTTTGTTATTCACCAATCAAACAATCATTCGTTGGTGGTGACCACGTAGTTTGATATTCACCAATCAAACAACTATTCGTTGATGGTGAACACGTAGTTTGTTTTTCACCAATGAAACAATTAATCGTTGGTGGTGACCACGTAGTTTGTTATTCACCAATCAAACAATTATTCTTTGTTGGTGACCACTTAGTTTGTTATTCACCAATCAAACAATTATTCGTTGGTGGTGACCACGTAGTTTGTTATTGACCAATCAGGCAATTATTCGTTGGTGGTGAACACGTAGTTTGTTTTTCACCAATGAAACAATTAATCGTTGGTGGTGACCACTTAGTTTGTTATTCACCAATCAAACAATTAATCGTTGGTGGTGACCCCGTAGTTTGTTATTCACCAATCAAACAGTTATTCGTTGGTGGTGACCACGTAGTTTGTTATTCACCAATCACAAACGCTGATTGACTATGTGCTTGTGTTTATCCATTAATATTTTAATCTCGGATCAAGTCTTGTATAGTGTCTATTACATCAAGCATTTAAAAAACGAAAATGTACTTATAGATTTATATATGTCAATTTTATATAGGTGAAATTATATTTTTTTTATTTATTTAGACACGCTTTATTAATAGTTTGCATAATTTTTTTGCTTGAAATAACGGAATACTAGATTTACAAAGTTGGCTATAGGTGATCACTATCTACGGGGTCACTGCCAAATATTCTTATTTAAGAAGATAATAACTAAAATTAAGTATTTTTTTTCAATAATAAGCCTAAGTTTATCTTCCATTCGACGTCATTTAAATAAACTATAAAGTACAAGTAAATTATAATTTTTTTATTAGATTATAAAAGTAAAATGTAGGGTCATTTGGGAAAAAAAATACAGAATTAAGACAAATGCGTCAGTCTACTAGTAAAGTTAGAATTCGGTCATGTTGGCCTTATTTTTTCAGCAATTTGGCATTGTTATGCAATTTCCCTTCGGCAACCATACTTTCGATTGTAACTAGACGAAAATCCTCAGAAACACTATATGAAAGACGCTCAGGAAATAATTTAGGATTCACACTTCCGTAAATGGAGTTTGTAAAAAAAATATAAATGTGTAATGAAACCAGTTTTTTTGTTTTCATTATTTCTACTTAGAATTGATCATAGAGCTGTTTCGTTTATGTCTTCGGGGCTTGATTAGGTATATAAAAAAAGTGTGGGTAGAAGCGATAATTTCATTTACTCACGGGAAGAATGGGGTTGCTTTTTTTCTTATTTAGAAAGAAAGCAATTTTTATGTCCAAAGTAGCAAATTTGCAAATGCAATGCATATTGAATTAGATTATGCATGCTTCGTTTTGATGGTTAGTGGGTTTGTGAGGAGGACATGGTGCTTAATATGTAGTGGTAATGCATTATTAAAAGATGTACGATCTTTTCAAGTTGAAATCATATTGTGTAAAATATTTCTGAGTATCTTATTTCAAAAATGGTTCTGATTAATTAGAGATATTCGTTCTGAACTAACTTTGTGTAAAATATTGTGTATTATCTTTTTCAAAATAGTATTTACGAATTAGAGATACTCAATAATTATGATTATTTTTATGTTATATATAGTACTTTATTTACAAACGTTTGAATTATAAAGTTGAATTCTTTTTTAAACGAACATATGCAAAATAAATAAATAGAGCTTGACACTTTAGGAAGTTTCAGTAATTACCTTGCAATGCATTAAAAAAGGAATATGGTATTTTAAAATATAAAGTCTGTGTAAAAAATTTTGTAGTATCTTTTCCTAAAAAATTCTTATGAATTAGAGATACTAAATAATTATGATTATTTTTATATTAGGTATAGTGCTTTATTTACAAACGTTTGAATTATATAGTTGAATTATTTTATAAACGACCATATGCAAAATGAATAAATAGAGCTTGACACTTTAGCAAGTTTATAGACCCTGAGAATCAGTAATTATCTTGGAATGCATTAAAAAAAAGGAATATGGTATTTTAAAATATGAACTAACTTTGTGTAAAATATTGTGCAGTATCTTTTTTAAAATATTACTTATGAATTAGAAATACTAAATATTTAGGATATTATTTTTATATTAGATATAGTGCTTTACTTACAAACGTTTGAATTATATAGTTGAATTCTTTTATAAACGACCATATGCAAAATGAATAAATAGAGCTTGCACTTTAGCAAGTTTAAAGACCCTAAGAATCAGAAATTATCTTGCAATGCATTGAAAAAAAGGAATATGGTATTTTAAAATATAAACTCTGTGTAAAATATTTTGTAGTATCTTTTTCATAAAAATACTTATGGATTAGTGATACTCAATAAATATGATTATTTTTATATTATATATAGTGCTTTATTTACAAACGTTTGAATGTTATAGCTGATTTCTTTTATAAACGACCATATGCAAAATGCATAAATAGGGACACATTTACAAGTTTAAAGACCCTGGGAATCAGAAATTATCTTGCACTGCATTAATAAATGGAATATGGTATTTTAAAATATGAATTCTGTGTAAAATATTTTTTAGTATCTTTTTCAAAAGAATTAGAGGTAATCAATAATTATTACTATTTTTATTTTTACGATATAGTGCTTTATTTACAAAATTTGAATTATATAGTTGATTTCTTTTTTTGTAAACGACCATTTGCAAATTAAATAAATTGGTACCGACTTGCAAATTTAAAAGTCTGGAATATCAGACCAAAATATATCAATCAGTAAATTATTACATGGGTTTTAACACTAATATAAATACTTCAAACATCTATTTTTTTTCTTAACCTAAAGTCTTCTTTATCAGACTTCTTTATGTATGTATGTATGTATACAACAATTATTGTGTTTCATAGATTGAAAAATTATAATATAAAAAATAACATCTCACAAACAGTATTGTTAAAGGTCAAAATGGTTCTTTATGGACATGCAACTGAACTATTTAGTTACGTGTAATTGAAATACTCAAATTCTATCCACTCACTCAGCAGTTACCGGATACGCAACTATCGAGCAAAATATCCTTTCGCTCAATACCATGCTACCGGCTTTGGTAAATAATCGACAATTTGGTGATTTTGTATGGATTTTTATAATTCGAGTTTGGCGTTTTTACATCTTTACTTTGGCGATTTCGAAATATGAAAAGTGGCATTTTCGAGACGAATGAAATTAAAAAAATCGCCAAGCAGTTGCTGAGTGATTTTTTATTCACTCAGTTGAGTATTGCTCGTGAGTGACTAGCCATAAAAAATGCTTTTGGTTTCAATGCTTTTAGTGCTTAGTTATATTTATCTTATATGTTTCGTAGAATTGTTCTAACACTTGATTCGCACAAAAAATCCGATAAGCTGAATTCGCAATGTATTAAGAACATGTCGCAAAAAATATTTCCAAAAAGAATAACAGCATCGGGTAGCAGCTATTTACGGAATACAGAAAATATAAATATTTGTAATAAAAATAAAATTTAAAGACACCAAACAATATTTAAGAGAATGAAAGTGTTGCTGAAGATCTCGAAATTGACAAAAAAATGAACGATTTTCAATATCAACAACAGCCGAATTCGCAATGTATTAAGAACATGTTGCAAAAAATATTTCCAAAAAGAATAACAGCATCGGGTAGCAGCTATTTACGGAATACAGAAAATAGAAATATTTTTAATAAAAATAAAATTTAAAGACACCAAACAATATTTAAGAGAATGAAAGTGTTGCTGAAGATCTCGAAATTGACAAAAAAATGAACGATTTTCAATATCAACAACAGCCGAATTCGCAATGTATTAAGAACATGTTGCAAAAAATATTTCCAAAAAGAATAACAGCATCGGGTAGCAGCTATTTACGGAATACAGAAAATAGAAATATTTTTAATAAAAATAAAATTTAAAGACACCAAACAATATTTAAGAGAATGAAAGTGTTGCTGAAGATCTCGAAATTGACAAAAAAATGAACGATTTTCAATATCAACAACAGCCGAATTCGCAATGTATTAAGAACATGTTGCAAAAAATATTTCCAAAAAGAATAACAGCATCGGGTAGCAGCTATTTACGGAATACAGAAAATAGAAATATTTTTAATAAAAATAAAATTTAAAGACACCAAACAATATTTAAGAGAATGAAAGTGTTGCTGAAGATCTCGAAATTGACAAAAAAATGAACGATTTTCAATATCAACAACAGCCGAATTCGCAATGTATTAAGAACATGTTGCAAAAAATATTTCCAAAAAGAATAACAACATCGGGTTTCAGCTATTTACGGATTACAGAAAAATAGAAATATTTTTAATAAAAATAAAATTTAAAGACACCAAACGATATTTAAGAGAATGAAAGTGTTGCTGAAGAACTCTAAATTGACAACAACAAAAAATTAACGATTTTCAATGTCAACCATTTTCAAAAACCTGTCACCTGTCTAAATTGTCTAGACAATTATATCACAGTTAATGCACAATTCATGATGTATACATATTGTATTCATACGATTTAAAAAAATAACCATTAAAATAAATGATGTCACACCATTACATGTATTGTAAATTATCAATATATCATTAAAATAACAAATGCGAATTGCGATTTTGTTAGTTAACTAAAATTCCAAATCGAGTGAAAATATAGATTAAACACATCTACAATAATAATAATACATTTAATCATTTTAATTCAACTAACAAAAATACCACATCATAAAAAATTAAATATTAATCGTCAAAAAACAGAACACGATTAAAGAATAAAAAAATCAATTACAATTGAACACGTTTAAGGGAGCTTTCCTCAGAAACAACATTGTTTTTCCCTAACACTTGCTAATGATTTATTTTATTAAAAACCGGAAGAATGATTGCATCTAACACGACACTCGTACGTATCTCTGGTTATTAATATTTTCGTTTTAAATGCAAATGACGCTGTTTTTTTTATTCTCGCCGTCGTTTCGTGTTAAATGCAAGGTTTGAGTTGTTTTGTCGCCTTCTCGATTGAAAAGAAAATTGGATTGCAGGATTCTAAATGAGTTCATGCGCATAAACATGAATAGGGTGTCAAGTGGAGAGTATCAATAAAGAAAAGGGAATATTAATGCATGTAGGGATAAATGGTTTGGGAGGGAATATGGTAGGGAATTGTGCTTGTTTGTGTTTGCGGTTTAATAGAACTTTAAAAATGAAATGTGCCGGATGTTATTTTATTCCCGTTCTTAATTTAATTTTTCTCGAATGTTTTTATTGTCTTTGAATAAGTTTGTTGTGTTATTTTTTTATATTAATTTTAATTGGTTTTATTTGTTTTCTAATCTCGCGTGTAAACATGTCATACAGATTGATAAATGAAAAAATGTGAACTAAGGAAAATATAAATGATATTCGTTTATAAAAAAAAATTATGTTTTCCTTTTTAACCGACTGAACAGCGCGTCAACCAAAACTCCAAATTCAAACCGCCAGAAATTTTAAATTAAAACCGCCAAATCGGGCGCCAAGTCGAGAGGTTATAGATTTGAATGTTATATATTTTTTTTATGTATGTGCGCGCAGGATTTCGGTTATAATTCAGATATTTGCACAATTTTTTTTTGTTAGATAAGGGATGTTTCACTTTGGAGCAATTGAAAAAAAAATATCCGGTGTTATCCGGCATTTAATTATCCGGAATTCTCAATTAATCGGACCGTTTGAAAACAAATATTGTCCGATTTTGAAAATGCTGTTTTTGTTGAATAGAGAAAAATCCACTTAGGCAAAATCTGCAAAAAAATAATCGGTTATTCGGCAGTTATATATCCAGAAATGTCGATTAACAGGATTTTTTTTTATAAAACAATTTTTACGATTAAAATATATTTTCATTGTTTAACTAACAGAAGTTATACAACAATGACATTTCGTTTAACCAGCATTTATTGGCATTGATAGGGATTGTGATAAAATAAACAATGTTGAGCACACATTGCTACTTGAATTTCTAGGTAAACAGGGGGCGTTAGCAGGGGTAGCAGGGGTATGTTACACACCCCCTGCTAAATTAAAAACTAAAAAGGGAAAAATAAAGTAATCTTTCTAAATAAAGGGAAAACCGACTTTACGAAAAATGCACTAAAAATTAAAAAAGGATTTTTAATTTTACGAACGGATTGAAAAAATTGAATTATTTAATGTCAGTTTTATACTTATTAGAACTGTTTGAAGATGGTGCCAATTTACAAAAATCATACCCACATTTTGCACCGATTTCAAACAGCTGTAATAAATATAAAATATATATTAAATAGTTCAATTTTTTTAATGCGTTCGTAAAATTAAAAATGATTTTTTACTTTTTAGCGCATTTTTCTATAAAGTCGGTTTTCCCCTTTTTTAGAAAGATTATTTAATTTTTTCTTCTGAACTTTAAACAGTGATCACATGCAAAAATGTTAGGAACACATGGTTCTAGTTTTGAAATATTTATAAAGTATATTGCTCATTTTAGAAGTGTGGACACTTCAACCCTTTGCACTCAGTTGGCGCCGCTCAGACGACAACATAACGACTCTTTCTTTCGGTTCCCTGTTCTTTAAAATAAACGAGAACAGCATGATCTGTGTTTAAAAAACATCGATTTTTTTTTTAACTTGTTCTTTTGCAGATCCAAAACAAATTATATTTCTTCTTTCTATAAGCATAACAAATTATCTGGAAAAAAACATAATGATGAATAACTGTTCCGATGAAAGAACGGAAAACGCAAAGAGTTAAACGTTGAAACTGATTTTAAACCTTTGCACTAAGGATGCGACTCACAATCACGTGAATAACGAATTGTTATTTTCCCCTGTTCTTCAAACTGAACAAGAACTGTTTGTTCTTTATAGAAGAACATAAACACTTTTTTCAGATAGCTTTTTGTTCATTCAAATTCATTTAAATATAGGTCAACGATGGCCTATCTTGTAGAGTAGCAATCTTTTAATAAGAGGGTTGCTTGGTTCGAATATCAACTTTCAGAGGAAAAACAAAACAAATACTTTTTCCGATACTTTACTGATAGGGCTAAAATAATTACCCGTGATTAAGTGGGAGTATCGGGTATATGAAGCGACAACCACAGTACCCCCATCTCAGTGAATTGGACAGTGGGACGAATGAAGATCCCCCATGAAGCGTATCTTGTGGATGAAGATAATCAAGCTCATGTTAATAAGGTGGTGGTAGCAGCAGTGTTCAAACCGTCGAGCATGGATCCTTCATAGTAGAGAAAACATATCTTTGTAATCTCGCTAACATCAAAGTGAGGCCAACATGTATGGTCTCAGACACGTGGTTAATCACGTCATTCCATTCATACATTTTCTATGTTACACATTTCCCAATTCATCAGCCAATCGCGAGTATTTTTTAATTAATAATTTTTAAAAGAAGTCACGTATCTGAGGCCATTTGGTCTAAGATGTTGGTTTCACGATTATGACGTCATAATCGCTCTACTACAGTCCATTCATGCTCGAAGGTTCAAACCGGGTCACCAATATAGCAATGTGCGGTCCACAGGAATTTAATTTGAGACCATTCACAGGATACGCCGATACTCTACCGATCGGACTAAAATAAGTACTCGAACCTAGGTGGGACGTATCAGGTTTATGAAGTGACGCCATTTTCATGCTTCTACCACTGAACATCTGTAATTTGACGTATCACTATATTATATATAACATTTTCCAACTCACCCCAACCACCCAAAAAAAATAAAGCTCCATATACACACACCACAATAATCAATCTTCACACCACAATATTCAACAACCATATTCAAGCTCCTGTTAATAAAGTTATAATAGAAGATGTGCTCAGACCGGATCATCAATGCAGATACGGTGGGTCTACAGGGATTGAACCCGGAACCCTTCACATGATACTCTATCAATCGGACTAAAATAATTATTCGAGCATATGTGGCAGTATCTGGTATATGAAGTGAACACTTTTGCTGCTTCTGCAACTGTACATCAAGTGTAATATGGCGTATCACTATATTTTATATAACATTTTCCAACTCACCCCAACCACCCAACAATATTCAAGCTCCATATACACACACCACAATAATCAATTAATCTTCAATCAATCTCCACACCACAATATTCAACAACCATATTCAAGCTCCTGTTAATAAAGTTATAATTGAAGCTGTGCTCAGACCGGATCATCAATGCAGATACGGTGGGTCTACAGGGATTGAACCCGGAACCATTCACATGATACGTCCATATTCTATCAATCGAACTAAAATAATTACTCGAGCCTAAGTGGGAGTATCTGGTATTTGAAGTGAACACTTTTGCTGCTTCTGCCACTGGACATCAAGTGTAATATGGCGTATCACTATATTATATATAACATTTTCCAACTCACCCCAACCACCCAACAAAACAAATCTCAAAACAACTCGCCATTTCTAATCTTATCTCCCCGAAATCTACAACTCAACATCCCCCCCCCCCCAGAAAAAAAAAGAATCCAACCCAGAATGAAATTCCAACCAAGACAAAGACGATGCCGAAATTGAATGCCCAGACCGAGTACTCCCCGTATAAGACAGTAACGATCCTCAGCACGATAAATTCTCCCTGCTCACAGAAGACTTGGTGAAAAATTCTACTCCGATTCTTTCTTTTTCCCCTTTCTTTTTCCCTTTCTCTTTTCCCCTTTTCCCGTGGGGATCCCCTGATAAATGGACACAATATCCGTTTAACGGAATGACTGAGAGCGAGGGTAGAGAGAGGATATTTTAGTATCCCGGCACCGACAAGTGTTTCTGCCGATATGAGGAGATGGGGGGACTCTATCCCGGGTTTGGTTTGAGTAATGGGACAGAGGCATCGTAAACAGTCGGGTTAGAGTTGGGTTGCTTTTGGTAGGGGTTTAATACGAATCCGGTTTTGTTGTCGTTGCATGATTTTAGTGGGGGGGGGGGGGGAATATTGAGGAGCACATTAAGACGTCAATGTGCTGAATAGAATATATATATTTTATTGAATGGAGATATGTATGGGTGGGAAAAATAAAAATGCAGACGAATTTTGGAATATATTCACTAAACAATTCTTAAAATGAAATATACCTCATTCATATTTGAAGATGTTTTTGCTTTAAATTCATTCATCTACTCATAGGCGTAAACTTCTATTGGGTACCGCGAGCTCGAGCCTTCAATGTTCTAAAGAACTGCACCCTTCCTCCTCTCCCTCACTATGTTTTCCCAAATCGAAGGCAATTTTCCAAAAAATTCGAACTTGATAAGATTTTTTTCTCCTAATTTTTACAATATTCATTACATACATTGTTCTTTTGTTGGTTCCAACAAAACTTTGTTTGAACTTTGATACTGGACACTTTAAACTTTGATACTGGACACTTTAAACTTTGATACTGTACACTTTAAACTTTGATACTGGACACTTTAAACTTTGATACTGGACACTTTAAACTTTGATACTGGACACTTTAAACTTTGATACTGGACACTTTAAACTTTGATACTGGACACTTTAAACTTTGATACTGGACACTTTAAACTTTGATACTGGACACTTTAAACTTTGATACTGGACACTTGCCACTCGACAATTTAAACTTTGATACTTGACGCTTTAAACTTTGATACAGGACACTTGACACTCGATAATTTAAACTTTGATACTTGACACTTTAAACTTTGATACTGGACAATTTAAAATTTGATACTGGACACTTCAAACTTTGATACTAGACATTTTAACTTTGATACTAGACATTTTAACTTTGATACTGGACAGTTTATACTTTGATACTGAACACTCTAAACTTTGTTACTGAACACCTTACAATTTGATACTGGACACTTTAAACTTTGATACTGGATACTTTCAACTTTGATACTGAATACTTTACACTTTGATACTGGACACTTTAACTTTGATACTGGACTCTTTAGTCTTTGATACTGGACTCTTTAGTCTTTGATACTGGACTCTTTAGTCTTTGATACTGGACACTCTAAACTTAGGTACTGAACACCTTAAAAAATTTTACTGGGCCCTTTACATTTTGATACTGGACACTCTAAACTTAGGTACTAAACATCTTAAAAAATTTTACTGGGCACTTCACATTTTGATACTGGACACCTTAAAATTTGATACAGGATAATTTAAACTTTGATACTGGACACTTTAAACTGTGATGCTGGGAACTTAAAACTTTGATTCTGGAAACTTTAAACTTTGATTCTGGACACTTTAAACTTTGATTCTGGACACTTTAAACTTTGATTCTGGACACTTTAAACTTTGATGCCGATTATAACATAATATTATTTCATTCCTATTTAAAAAAAAATTAAGTTTTAAACCTCGGAATTATACAAACGAATAAAGTTTTTTTTTTCATTAGTTTGATATTATTCGTTCACTACAAATAATCTGTTGAATAAGAACCGAAACACACACACATAATTGACATTCCTGTAAATTTTAGATTTGAAATCTCACAATTGTACAAACCAAGAAAGTTTTTTTACGCTGAATTTTATTACTAAGGTGCCTAGAGCCGAAGACTCTTTAACCTTTACTTGAATTAATCATTCCTTACATGGACCAGAAACATTAATTACTTATTTATTTATTATTATTATTATTTCATAAAAAATGTTGGTACTAATAACTGCGAGATTAACAACCTCAACCAAATTCCCATTCCTGTTCTTAATCGACTTGTAATTTATTTGTTTAAAATATTGGGCATATGTGAAAAACCGTGTTAAAATTTAGGTTGTAGTCTAGTAGATGACAAAAGCCCAAATATCAGATTATGTATAAAATTACATTTCCACCAATTATAAATAAAATTGAAATTTTTTCAGACCTCCACCAAAATTTTTAATTTTAAAAGTACATATAACGTTTGAGCAGAGAAAATAACTAAACTCTTTCTTTACATTGATTTATACACTAGCGTCTCTAGTCTATTCTGGCTGATGGAGGAAAAGTACCTTGGCGCGATAATTGTTTGGCGATAAAGGGATAAAGCGCCAAATCTAACAATCTTGTACTGTAGTTCCATCAGTTCATTCAGTTTACAGTATATGGTTGTTTTAAATTGCTGTAGATAACCGTCTAAGTTGTAATGATGATAATATTAAGTAATATTAATAAAGTAATGTACCTTTTTACTGGGTATATAAATAAAAAAAGAAGTTTTTATTTCTATCTTTGCCCGGCGCCAAAACCGAATGCTCGGAGATGATAAGTAGTCCCAAACGACTGCTCTGAGGGGGTACCAGCTGGTTTATTTTTAAAAATCAATGGGACATTGCCCGGTGCCCAAATCAACTACCCGAAGGTGATGAGTATATATATGAAGTATTTAAAATATATCAAGCATTTTAATTTATTTGCAAAAATTAAACTAATAGTTATACATTTTGAATATTTAAAGGGGAAAGGCGCATAAAGTGCAGCATAGGGGGAAAGGCGCATAAAGTGCAGCATAATTAGAAATATACTTTCTATTGTTTATAAATTTAGAATATTTATCTATATTTTGTTATTTTAGCGTTTATTTTAGCAACATATTACATATATAAATACACTTTAAATCATTATCATCATTACAGTTTAACATTACATTAATCATTGCAGTTTAACATTACATTAATCATTACAGTTTAACAATACATTAATCATTACAGTTTAACATTACATTAATCATTACAGTTTAACACATTACATTAATCATTACAGTTTAACATTACATTAATCATTACAGTTTAACATTGCATTAATCATTACAGTTTAACATTACATTAATCATTACAGTTTAACATTACATTAATCATTACAGTTTAACATTGCATTAATCATTACAGTTTAACATTACATTAATCATTACAGTTTAACATTACATTAATCATTACAATTTAACATTACATTAATCATTACAGTTTAACATTACATTAATCATTACAGTTTAACATTACATCAATCATTTTAGTTTAACATTGCATTAATCATTACAGTTTAACATTACATTAATCATTACAGTTTAACATTGCATTAATCATTACAGTTTAACATTGCATTAATCATTACAGTTTAACATTACATTAATCATTACAGTTTAACATTACATTAATCATTACAGTTTAACATTACATTAATCATTACAGTTTAACATTACATTAATCATTACAGTTTAACATTACATTAATCATTACAGTTTAACATTACATTAATCATTACAGTTTAACATTACATTAATCATTACAGTTTAACATTACAATAATCATTACAGTTTAACATTACCTTAATCATTACAGTTTAACATTACATTAATCATTTCAGTTTAACATTGCATAATTCATTAATTAATCAATACAGTTAATCATTACAGTTACAGATAATCTATACAGTTTAATGTAAAAAAAAGCTAGTGCTCGTATGCTGCAATGTTATTTTTTTAAAAAAGTAATAACTCTTAAAAAATACAACAACCATTATCTTAACGTAGTCAGCCATTCCTTCCACAGGACTGCGAAATAGTGAACTTATCAATATTGCCAAACTTATCAATTATCGCGCCAAGATGCTTTTCCTCCATGAGCCAGAGTAGGTTAGGGACGCTAATGATTGATACCAATACTTCATATTTCCCCAAATTGACAATTATTGTTATTTTAGCTATCCATATAAAAAGATTCTTCTGATTATTTTCTGGACATTTTAGAATTATCCATAAAAAAATCATCATGTTTCTAGCAATATTTAATTTGTATGTACAAAACCTCCACCTAATTAAAAGTTTTCATTAAAAAAAAATCTTTAGCTAGGAAAGACTTATCTTAAAGAAGCTGATATTTGTTGTGGATCAAATATCCTCACGTTGATTATGATGTATATGTTTGGAAAGTGACAGGTATCGGGTTTTTCTCTTCACATGAGCGTGGTTAAAAATTAGATGGCATTTCCTTGGTTTTTCTCTAATAGTCCATTGTGTTATGATACGTTATTTTATGTGATAAATACTAATTTTTCAATGTTATATAGGTGATAAGCAGACAAAAAGATAAACATCGGAAAAATAATAGACGTGATAAATTAATTAAAAAATATGTAGGGTGTAGTGTTGTACCTTTGACCAATTTTAACTTTTTGAATTTTGTTCACCTCGTTTTTGTTTCTAGCAGTCTGATTAACTTTACTACTAAAACTAATGATTAGTTTAATTGTTTGGATTTATTAATTAGATCTAAAAGTAATGGAGAAAAAATAAAAATACATATTCTGTATTTCTATCAAAAATGAAATTTAATTTAAAATACCCTTTTAACAGCTTTTAGAAATTCAAATTATCATTGGAAGAAATAATGACATGTTGATCCTTTTGTGTTACAGCTTTAGATAATAATAATC
The DNA here is from genome assembly GCA_963932185.1 of Troglohyphantes excavatus. NCBI lineage: Eukaryota > Metazoa > Arthropoda > Arachnida > Araneae > Linyphiidae > Troglohyphantes > Troglohyphantes excavatus. Next base: position 34,694,162 of record OZ010678.1, read on the forward strand.
TAAAAAAAAATAGAATTTTTAATTAAATTTGTATATGAAACAAACATAATTATATAAATATTAAACAAGTACAAACTTTTTTTATATATGATTTATTTTAGAATGTTGGTATTTAAAATCATAAATTGCAATTTAGACTTGATAGATTTTTATTGTGTGTGAGCTTATAAATTACCTGGGGAAACACATCGAGCGTTTACACTAGCGACGATTTTTTTTATCGGGATGCATTATGTTACTTTCACCTTTTCAATGTTATACCAATCGTAGCCGGGAGCCGTAAAAGCAAATGTGATATCTAAATCGGAAAAAATGCGGAATTAAATCACTAATGTAACAATTCGAATAATTTTGATAATATAATAGCTATAATAAAGTTTTATGTGTGTGTTTTATCTGCATATTGCGTTTTTGCGAATGTCATTTAGTCGCAACTGTTGTGTTGTAAAGTCGCAGACACGCTTAGTGTAAATAAACTTCCAGCATTATTCTTTTTAGCATTTGATTTTTGTTTCTTCATAAAAATAATTTTAAGGTTTCCATACACTCTATAGGAAAGCGAAAATTGGCCACAAATTACAAAATATTTTTTTTCTATAGAATTCAACGATTTATTATCTTTCAGATGATACCAAGATTGAATAAATATTCCAATTTTTCTTTTATTTACAAATTTCATTCTGGGGCCCCGTTTATAATGGGAATATAATTATGTTTTGTGAACTTTACACTCAATTTCTGAAAAATTATATTTTCTTCATATGTCCCTTCTTTCCAAACGTGATAACTCAAGTTTGCTCAAACTTTTTGTGAATATATTTTTTTCATTCAACTTTATATTAGTTGCGAGATGTTATGACTCTCGATCATTTCGATTTATTTAAAAAAATTAACATAATTTTAAATTTGAAATTTTTTAAAAAAAATAGTGGGATTTATGGATTTCTGAGGTAAAAAATTATTAAAACAAAAACTTTAAATACTATAAATTATTTGGAGATTGAGATATACTGGAAGTACTTTCCAATAAAAATTATGCTTCTAGAATAATTACAACTGGTGTAATCATATTTGAAAAAAAAAGTGCTAATTAGCTTATAATATGTTAATCAGATAATTTTAATTTGACTTTATTCACATTTTTTATATAATAAATCATCGTGATTTTTAAGGTGTTTTCAAAAATTAAAAAATAGATAATAATTTTATAAATAAAAAAAAAATTACTACCAACAATTTGTATCTAATTTTAATTTTATACAAATTTTTACTTTTTACTATTAAACCGTTGTTGAAAAACATATTTCATTCAAGTAAAGATATTCAAAAACATATGTTTTCTCAAATTAAAAATTAGGAGCGGATCGGTATTATCAGCTGTTTACTTTACTATTGCTGTGTAGAAGAAATAATCCATTACTTGATCACACACATGTATCATATATGTATGTCGTTGGTGGGCAAGGATAGTGAAGACTATATATAGAAGGTGCGCTCGTTTTTCGCTTTTTGAAAGTGGGCAAGGAAAGGCAACTATTTGATGTCATTTTAGCTCCGCCTTACTTTTGACGTCATTTTAGCTCCGCCTTACTATCGGTTTTTGATCATTCTCATTGGCTGTGTGTTTCAAGCATTGCTACTTAGATTCGATCCCCGGTTGGGTAACAACTAGTGATTTAATTTTTAATTAGCAAAATAATGTAAATATCTGTAAATAATTGTGTTCAGGTAACTTCACTACTAATCCGTCCTTGTTTTGTTATGTCCCCGTATTTTACTTGATTGAAATTGTAACTCATTTAATATGTCCAATACAAATGCATTGACCGGATAACTCCGACCACTGTTTTACTCTTTCAAAATTCATGGACATGCCCTCGTGGCAGCTAATATTATTTTAATACGCTTAATTTATTAAGCAACTCTTTTTCAATTTTTCCATACTAAATGCAATCCTTAAAATATAATTTAAACTCATAAAATGCAGTAAAAGTAACTAAATAAAGTTAGCTTATCACTTTTTAATAGTTCACAAAAAAAAACGAATAGATGGCAGCACCTCACAAACCATTGGTTCAACGAGAGCATTAGACACGCCCACGGTAGGCGAAAGTAGGCCTCACTATGACGTCAAATAGTTGCCTTACCCGCCTTCCGTCAGGCAGCGCGAGTACGAGCACACCTTATATATATATATATATATATATATATATATATATATATATATATATATATATATATATATATATATATATATATATATATATATATATATATATATGGGCTTCACTATCCTTGGTTGGTGGGTATATTAAATTTCGTGCATAGTGTGTAAATTTAACCACTGTAATTTGAGTTCTAATCAGCTTATTGTAGCGAGTGTCCCCTAAAATCGAAGAGAAAAGCGGATTTATACAATTCCGTTTAACTACTTGACAATTTAAGCTATTTGTGCTGAAAGTGTCAGCAGTAGAAAGGGACGATTTGTTGAATAATTCACTTTTAAGCCGAAATATCATTACACAATTACGGCATGAAAAACTTTAACAAGTTAAAGGAACAGTTCACGACAAAAGAAATTTTTCCAAGAAGTGTATGGACTTATAAGAAGTGCGGCGAGACCTAGCGCTTACCAAGATGCAAGAAGGAGTCGGCCGAGCAGGCAAGCCGTACAAAACCTATGACTTCCAGTGGAATCAATCTAAAAGTACAGTCAGGCTCTGATTAACCTTTCCCAGTTACAATTAGAGTTAAGTGTTGGAAACAAGTTGGGGTGACTTTGGATGCCAATACAACTACAATTTCCATTATATGCTTCTAGTTGTAGTTCTCACTTCGCGATACTATTTTATTCCGTAAGGTATATTTAAAATATGAATTATATTTCCATCGCCAAACCAATATATATATATATATATACCTTCCACCATACTAAAATATTTTCTAGGATGCCCACATTTTCAAAGGAAGCTTCACTTAACAATACTAGTTTATAATAGTTTATATCAACGCTGATCACGTATTATTCAAATGCCAGCTAACAACCATTGAATGTTCACTTCCCAGAATGCATCACTTGTGCGCCGTCTTCTGAGCTGTATAAACTCAATGGGGCTGCTGTATCCAGTTGAGTTGGGGAAACTGCTGATTAGAAAAGCGTATAGATTGTACGGCAGAATGGAGGGCTTGCAGAACAGTTTGAAATGGTGTTGTTCTATGAAACGAATACCTGGAATGGAAAATGTAAAGTTAAAATTGATGTCAATTTTAATACAATGCAGTTTAATTACAAAGATCTGATGCATTCACAAGTATTTATGATAATCATAGGCCTATCCTTTGTTAATTTTAGTGTTGCGATCTAGTAAATATAAGCCCAATTAAATATAAATTAAAATAATAAATAATAATTAAGACGAAACATGCTAATTATTCCATCTCGGCCCCTGTCCATTCCCTTCTTTGTTTATTTCCAGCGTTTATACTGAACAAGGCGTAATATCCTATTGAGAAATACAAAATTCATGTTAATCGTGTTGTTTGTCATATATAGGTATATAGTCACAAATAATCATCCTGGAATAATAACAGGATAGTTTTATCTTGATAAACTGTTTTCCTGACTCAAGTCAAAAGCCCTGTTATTCTAAAAATCCCATTTTCAAGTAGTGGGATTTATTTTTCGAAATGTACCTGAAAAGTTAGTATACATCAATTAACAATATAATCTTTCTAAAAAAAAAACCGACTTAAAGGAAATGCGCTAAAAAGTAAAAAATAATGTTTAATTTTACAAACGAGTTGAAAAAATGTAATTATTTAATATCAATTTTATACTTATATACCTTTATACTTACTTTTTGATATCGGCGCCATAATTTATGTATGATTTTTGTAAACTGGCACCATTTTCAAAAAATTTTAATAAGTATAAAATTGGTATTAAATAATTCAATTTTTTCAATTCTTTCTCAAAATTAAATTATTATTTTTTTACTTTTTAGCGCATTTTCTTAAGTCGGGTTTCCTTTTTTTAGAAATTTTATTTTAATTTTTCCTTTTTAGTTTTTAATTCAGCGGGCGGCTTCGTCCACTGTTATTATTCACCAAGAAATTCAAGTAAAAACTTGAGCTAACATTTTGTCTGCATAATGTATATCGGAAAACAATCCTTATCCAAACATGTCTTGGGTATTAAAAAAAAAAAAAAAAAAAAAAAAAATCCTTATCCATGCCAATAAATGCTGGGTGAATGAAATGTCATTGTTGTACGATCTTTATTCAACAATTAAAATATTTTTAAATAGGATAAATTGTTTAAAAAAACTCCGGTTATATAACTGTTTCCGGATATATAACAGCCGTATAACCGAATAGTTTTTTGCAGTTTTTTCCTAAGTGGATTTTTCTCTAACCAACAAAAAAAAGTATTTTCGAAATCGGACAATATTATTTTTCAAACCTCCCGGTTAATTGAGAATTCCGGATAGTTAAATACCGGATAACCGGATATTTTTTTCAAAGGTTCCCAAGTGAAGCATTTCCTACCTAACAAAAAAAGTACCCAACTATCTGAATTAGAACCGAAACCTTGAGCGAACATACATAAAATAATAATACTAATACTTAAGAGTCGAATTGATAACCTCTCTCCTTTCTCTCGTGATTTGGCTGTTTTAATTTAAAATTGTTGGCGGTTTATTTTGGAGTTTTGGTTGGCGCGCTGGGCAGTCGGTTAAAAAACAGACTTAATATAATTTAAAATTTGAGTTGCATTAAATATAAATGTTTCTGATATTAGTCTACTTAAATCAAACTTCTTCTTAATACATTGTCTTCAGTTAATCTATAAATAAATTAATAATAAAAACGCAATTACTTTTATGAAGCACTTTCAGTATTTTTTTCAATACACAATCCAAATTAAACACCGCTTAAGTATCGTATTATATATTTAATGTTAAATAACAGTTAATTCACTGATTACCACAAATTAAAGTAATGACTACCATCTCTTCAACTGCCAGTAGTCCAACTCAGAGAAAAACCGAGAAAATCACAACATAAATTGGAATCATAATTACTTTCATTATGAATTTTCATAATTAGTTTCTTAATGAATCAGCGGGCAGCAAAAACGGCGCCAAAAAATAATAAGAATAAATTTGAAACCTCCTTCTTCTTATCTCCTTTGTTTACCTCGAACTATGTTTTATCTTAATTAAAAGACTAATAACCTTTAAAAGCACACCATGGAAGATTAAATATTACATAATCACATTGCACTTTAACAATGTTTGTCTCTATCAGCCAATTAGGACGCCATGGCTTTATTTTTTCCCCATTATTTTGGCGAGTTTTTATTATTTTGTTTAAAATGGTGTTCTAAAACACAGCTGCCAGATTTGGCAGTAAATCAATAAAAATGGCAAATTCTATTATCATTTTGTAAAAATATTATATGTACGCAAAAGTTCACATTCAGCGATTTATAACTTTTTTTACTATAAAATTTCTCAATTCCTATAAACTTGTGAATCAATTTAAGGGTACATTGGACTATCAAAAACTTGTTTCTTTAGTTTTCAAGTAAACACTCTGAAACCGTTACGATGTATTTATAATGCTCATTCAACTTATAGAAAAATTCTGTTTTGAAATAAATAAAACTTTTTAATTTAATAAAAAAATATATATAATAAAAGTATTGTTTTTTTAATGTTCAATGAGCATTTTTTTTTAGCGAATACTTTGTATATTGTAACATTTTTAACACAGTATTACATACCTAACTTAATTTTTTCATGTGTAAAATATTTTTTTAAAATTTTTTTATTTTAAAGAATTGAACTTATTTAATTTTCCATTCAAAAATATAAAAAAATACTGATATTTCAAAAAGATATTCATAATATAAAAATTATTATTCGAATTTCATGTTAGGAACTTGCAAAAATCCTTTTATACAAGTTCGTAAAACATTTAAAAAAAAGTTTCAAGATTGTAACCAAAATAAGCAAATTCGCATGTATAATTTCGAAATATTTATTTCGTTCAAATTTAACAAGATGAGAAAAATGGATTTTTGTGAAAGATGTGTTAATGAAAAAGATGCAAAAAGTGTTATATACATAGACATTAGATGGGACATTTATATAGTTGTGTTTATAATAAATAAAATAATAATAATTTTGGCGGATTTTTGGATATTTTGAAAGTCCTAAGGATCTTTCAAAAGGTTACATCAACGTGAACATTGAAATTAAAACACATTGATTTGTCAGCGGAAGGTCAGCACAGTGCTACTAAAATGGTCCATTGTATTTCAGGCTTAGATTATATGGAGATATATTAGGAAATTTGAATATGTATACATTGGAAGAGAGAAGGGTTACGGGAAATTTGATTCAACTATTCAAATTTATTAAAGAGATGTTGAGGGGGTGGTAGAACGAAAGGTCACGGGTTTAAATTAAACAAATAACATTTTAATCGGAGAGGGATAAAGCTATTTCTACATGAGTTATAGATTAAGATGCAAATTGTGGAATATTTAGGAGTTACTACAATGTTAAAATTAGGTTCTCAAAAATAAGTAAAACGTATTCATGTTTGATTACATTCGATGCTTATTATAGCTTCGAATACATAAGTTTCATTTTTGAAAAAGAAGTGAACTCAAAATTGAGTACAATGTGTAAAAATAAATAAAAAGAGCAGTAGCTTGGCTACATTGGCTGCCTCACAAATCACTTTCAATAAATATCGACAAATTACAACCAAGACTTACCGGGTATCGAACCCATATACTAAGGCACCGCAGTCCAGTACCGTTGTACTACCAGCGCGACGTGTAGAAGTTATAAACAGAAGAAATATTAAAAAGTTGTGCCAAAAGAATAATTGAATTGTTATAACTCAGTTATAATTTAATCAGTCGAGATCAAACAATGTGGAAAACCATCTTTTGAACAAGTATTTTAAGTTTGTCAGGTCGCTTTGTTAAGATGGCTTGAACAGAATTAGATATTAGCAATATAAAATCACACTAGTCAGTTTTGAGAAAGCACAGTTACTTAAATTTGAATACGTCATCGCTTATTTACGACGCAACCCATATCCTAAGTCACCACAGTCCAGTACCTTATCCGTTGTACTATCAGGGCGACGTGAAGAAGTTATAAACGGAATAAACGTTAAAAAAGTGTGCCAAAAGAATAAGTGAAATGTTATAACACAGTTATAATTTAATCATTTGACATCAAATAATGTGGAAAACCATCTTCTGAACAATTATTTTAAGTTTGCCAGGTCGCTTTGTTAAAATGGCTTAAACAGAATTAAATATTGGCAATTATTAAATCACACTGGTCATTTTTGAGAAAGTACAGTTACTTAAATTTGAAAACGTCATCGCTTATTTACAATGCAATTGTGTTCAAAGAAAAATAAGTAGGTCCATGAATCATTGTTAAGTGCAATTTTTGAAAAAAAATTGCAATTTTTGTTAATAAATTTGCAATGTTTTTAAAACAAATTTGAAATTTTTTTAAAACAAATTTGCAATTTTGTAAAACAAATTTGCAATTTTTTAAACAAATTTGCAATTTTTTTCAAAAATTGTGCACTTTTTTTTAAAAATTGTGCAATTTTTTTAAAACAAATTTGCAATTGTTTAACTGTGCGATTTGTATCCATGCCTTTTCTTTAATTCAATTACCAAAAACGATAATTATTAGTGTTTATTTCATTTTGAAAAAGCATATTAAATTCAATACAAACAAATAAAATGTCCATTTAGTATTGCAAAAAAAATAAATTAATAATCTTTATAAAGAACGAAGAAGACACTTTTATAAAACTTGATTTTTTTCCCCTTTGCTTGGCGACAATTTTCTGCAGCGTGGACAATTTTTAGAAACAGCAATCCTTTTCGCGTGTTCGGTAATTAAAGTTTGTCGATTCGAGTTCGGAGAGTGGATTATGTTCCACAAATTTAGGATGTTTTTTTTTGTGTGTCCCCAAATTTTAGATTTTCTTTAATCAAGTAGATGAGTTGCTGGGAAAGGATAGTGGTAACCCAATAAGTTCATAATTTTTTAATGGGGATACACTATACGTAATGATCAAAGTCCTTTCAAGTGATTAAGTTAATTAAGTTGCATATGCAATTAACTAAAGTATTCGGATCTTAGTCCTTATGAAGCTACAGTTTTAAACTAATAGCGGATATAGTAATCTGCATACTTAATATTAACGTCGTTAATGGTTAAGGGTGAAAATTTTATCCATTGAGCCATTTTATCCATTATTTATCCATTTGATCCTTTATTTATGTTTCGATATTATCTTTCGATCGTATGAATCTTTATTAAAGTTTGTTGATTTTAAGATGGACTCGTTTTACTTTAAAAAGTTTTGTATACTGTATTACTAATAAATAAGTTCCAAAAACTACAATTTCCGTAATCCTTTAATCTGATTCTGGATCATATTGATGGTTCTAATATGTATTCGACGTTATTAGAATATCCTTGTTATCTTTATAACTGATGTTCTTACAAATTGCTTATAAATAATGATTCGTTATAATGGCGGCTAAATTCCCCTTATTATGCAAACAAGGTTATAACATTTTTGAGTAGGTTTTAGAAATACCATCGTGATTTTAATTGCCCCTTTTTTGGTGTTTCTACATATTTTAAAGTCTTCTATGTCCAAAAAACCTTTCATTTGGGAACCAGCGGTCAATTCATATTTTATTACATATTTCTTCGTAGAATCATTACTTCTGGGATGACGAGTCTAAGATTCTAAAAGAAAGTTTTTGAATTGTTTTAAGGGAGACCCGAGCCCCAAATACCGAAAAAATTGCAATATTTATCGCGTGAACACCCCCGCCCACACACGCACAATACTACTTCCTGTCCAGAAAAAGCATAACAGTTTAATTCTTCTTTTTATTCATAGATGGCAGCATGATCAACGGTTTGTTTAAAAAACACGTTTAAAGGAATTAGTTAATAGAATAACCAATTTTTTCCAATTAAATTCATTGGGACTAGCATACCCGGGCAATATTTATCGCGTGAACGCCCTCCCCTCACACAAGCACAATACTACTTCCTGTCCAGAGAAAGCATAACAGTTTAATTCTTCTTTTCATTCATAGATGGCAGCTCGATCAACGGTTTGTTTAAACAACACGTTTAAAGGAATTAGTTAATAGAATAACCAATTTTTTCCAATTAAATTCATTGGGACTAGCATACCCGGGCAATATTTATCGCGTGAACGCCCTCCACTCACACAAGCACAATACTACTTCCTGTCCAGAGAAAGCATAACAGTTTAATTCTTCTTTTCATTCATAGATGGCAGCTCGATCAACGGTTTGTTTAAAAAACACGTTTAAAGGAATTAGTTAATAGAATAACCAATTTTTTCCAATTAAATTCATTGGGACTAGCATACCCGCGCAATATGTATCGCGTGAACGCCCTCCACTCACACAAGCACAATACTACTTCCTGTCCAGAGAAAGCATAACAGTTTAATTCTTCTTTTCATTCATAGATGGCAGCTCGATCAACGGTTTGTTTAAACAACACGTTTAAAGGAATTAGTTAATAGAATAACCAATTTTTTCCAATTAAATTCATTGGGACTAGCATACCCGGGCAATATTTATCGCGTGAACGCCCTCCCCTCACACAAGCACAATACTACTTCCTGTCCAGAGAAAGCATAACAGTTTAATTCTAATTTTCATTCATAGATGTCAGCTTGATCAACGGTTTGTTTAAAAAGCACGTTTAAATGAATTTTTTAGACGCATTTATTAAAAAAAACATGTTGATATGTATGAGATGAACGTACGATTCGTCACTGCTTCTGGAAATTATCTTTATTTTGAAACCTCATGTGTTCAATCCGTTGCAAATATTAGTCGTAAATTGGATCTTTATTACAGAAATAATATATGCAATAAATGTATTGTGGACGAATAAAATAGACGAGTTCTAAAGAAAATTAGGAGGAAAATTCATTACGTAATAATTTAATTTTTCAATATTTTGCACAACACACGTTTTGAGTGCAGTTTTCTCAAATAGAATTTAGTAATTTTACAGCCAACGTAGAGATATTACCTCTATAACAAACATTATTAAATAATATACATTTTTATTTATCTCGAAATAATATTTTTAAAATCTAGAATGAAAACACTCGCTGCAAAACATCTTTTTCTATAATTTTAGAAAGAAACCAATCAAAATGATTTATTTTATCATCCTTCACTGTACCCGTATTTGTTCATTCACTGCCTTTAGAATTCCTAGCACGCTTCCAAAATGAAAATTTACGGGTCTTGCCCTTGTTCTTTCCGCTCATGGATTATGCATTATATTCGCTATAAAATATATGGCATATGAAGTATATTATTTTTCTAGGATATAGTGTATGTATTACACATAAAGGTAGATTTTCTGGGTTAGGGTACACGTTAGAATGCAGCGATAAGGTATTGGAATTAAGTTATATTAATTGGAATTATTGTATTTGGAATGAGGATATATTAATTGGAATTATTGTATTTGGAATTAGGTACTTGGAATTAGGTTATAGTAATTGGAATTATTGTATTTGGAATTAGGTTATATTAATTGGAATTAGGTTATATTAATTGGAATTAGGTTATATTAATTGGAATTAGGTTATATTAATTGGAATTATTGTATTTGGAATTAGGTTGTAATAATTGGAATTATTGTATTCGGAATTAGGTTTTATTAATTGGAATTATTGTATTTGGAATTAGGTTTTCTAAATTGGAATAATTGTATGTGGAATAAGGTTATATTAATCGGAATTATTGTATTTGGAATTAGGTTATATTAATTGGAATTACTGTATTTGGAATTAGGTTATGTTAATTGGAATTACTGTATTTGAAATTAGGTTATGTTAATTGGAATTATTGTATTTGGAATTAGGTTATGTTAATTCGAATTATTGTATTTGGAATTAGGTTATAATAATTGGAATTCGTTTATACTAATTGGAATTATTGCATTTCGAATTAGGTTATGTTAATTGCAATTATTGTATTTGGAATTAGCTTATACTAATTGGAATTATTGTATTTGGAATTAGCTTATACTAATTGGAATTATTGTATTTGGAATTAGTTTTGGTTATGAGTTTATGGAAAAGCGTTTTATTCTTGAAATTAAATTGTTTGGAGTCAATTCAATTAGCCAGTGGAGCCAATGTTCAATTTCAAATATATATTTCTTTTTTATACACGGGAGTTCTCTGAGATATATTTCTTTTAAAACTAAAACTTATAAAATCAAAATTTACGTTCAATAAATTGAAATAAAATTATAAACCATAAATG